>JANHGL010008411.1:0-29901 GCA_024611195.1 Ceyx melanurus
AAGGGGGGCAGCTGACAGTGAATGGTGTCAGCTGCAGAGGCAGCAGAAAAAGCCGACATCTTAATAAAACAGCCTCGGGCAAAATCCCATTAAAGCCTTCAGAAGCTTGTTTCCCTGCAGTTGAGCAGGTAGGCGTCGTGCACTGCGTGGCAGCCCTGAGTGCTCTCTGGGAGCCCAGTTCAAAAAAAAAAAAAAAAAAAAAAAAAGAACCAGAAAAAAATAACATTAAAAAAAAAAATAAAAATTTGAGTGCTTTTCCCTCCACCCTCCCTTTCCTCCCCCCTGATCTAAATCATCCACCAGCCTCTGCTCCTCAGAGTCATTTGCAAGGCAGAGAGAGAGGGAGGGAGGGCGAGGGAGCAGGGAGCGCCTGTGCGCGCCTTGATGTGTAGGGACTAAGTGCCTGTGCAGTGGCAGGAGTCACTGGCGAGCGCTGCTCGCCCATTAGCGCTCCGGAGCAGACCTCGGGCTGACCTTTGGAGAGGAGAAGGCAACGAGGGGTACACGGGCAGAATGACAATGAGGAGATTAGGGCACTGTCGTCGATCCCTGTGAGGCCGCCTCGGCTCAGGCGGCCACCAACCTGGTGCTTAGGACATTGGCACCTTTCATCTGGTGGTGATGAGAAAGGAGAGGAAGAGGGAAAATGGGATAGGACAGTGAAGAGATGATGGCTGGGCTGTGGTTTGAGAACAGGGAAAGTGGTGAAACTCTCCCCCAAATCTTTGCTGTTCTGAAATTAATTCTTGCTAAGTGTTTGTAGGGAGAAATCACCCCAAGCATGTTTTGCTTGAATGAGCAGTGTCTGGATTTAATTCTGGTCTGGAGGTTCTATGCATTGTGTCACTGAGGGCCAGGACACCATGATGCTGCACATGCACATAGAGCCAGGGAGATGGTCCACTCCTTCATCAATTGTGGCATCAATCGTCAAAACCACCAAAATGCAATTAAAATTATTTTAGTCCCTTTGCATCCTGGATATGACCCCTCCATCACCCTGCTTTCTTGATGATGTTCCTTCTTTATTGTGATTTCTGGGTGAAAGCGCTTCTGAAGAGTTTCTAGAGACGGTCTTTATACATGAGCTTGTATTGCAGAGATCTAGTGGATACTGACAGTTCAATGTACAGGGAGGAACAGTTCTGCCTGGCTCACACCATCGTGCAGCTGACCTGACTATCTAATAAAGCATGGCAGCCTCCTGACAGATAGATGATGCACTTTGTACATTTGAAAGACCAGCTAGGTCTCTTATGAGAATAGTCTGCTCTGGCTTAAGATTGCTTTACCTCTGCATTGTATATTTGATGGGTGTCTGGCTAGAAAAAAACCCCACTTTCTTATGTTAAATCAACTTTTCCTGTTCTTTCAAATCCAGTTGGGCTTATGAATAACCCTGTGCTGAAAGAACATCCTCAATGCATCTGGAACTTGGTGTAGCAGCTTTTCTTCAGCTATCAATCATTTTTGTTAAAGGCAAGGAAACAAGAAATCTGCTTGGCTCTTAGTTTAGCCAAAAACTATAACTAAATTGATATACAATCTACCTTCATTTCCCCATCTGTAAAGCAGCAAAAGAGCTAAGCTTTTGCTTTACCCAGGGACTGCTGCTTCTGCCATAGGCTGCAATATTCAGACAAGTACCAGAAGGAATATTCACATCTCTGACAATGAGAAGGCTTATTCCATTATGGCTAAATTGCTTTGGTTTTGCCAGTGTCATGAGACCAAGTCTGAGCCACCAGTATAAGGGTGCAACTATGTGGATTTGAGTAGAAGCTTCTCTACATTAGAGCTTTTCCCTGGGGCTCTGCCAGAAAAATCACAAAACATTCCTGTACTCTGAATTCCTATTTCCTTATTTTTCCTCTGTTCTTTTCTGTCTTTATTCACTCTTTCTTAATTTCTCATTCTATTTCCTTCCTTACTTACTTTTTATTTTAAACTCTGCTATCTACTCTGGAAAGTCCCAAAGCATTTTCCAGCCTGCATTTTTAAAGTTTGATTCCCCCATGAGTACGCATCTACTGGCAGAAGTTGAACAAATGGGATTATTCTCTCACCTCTGAAATGCAGCCACTTCTGAGATAGAGCAATGCAGCCACTCTGACTTCAGCATGTGCCTTGGGTCTCTGGAGAGGGAATGAAGGATAACCTTTTCACCTGAAAGTACCTTTTTTTAGGTAAGTGGAATATAACTTAGAATTAAGCCAGGATACCACAGTTAACACTTCTTTACAAGCATAGCTTGGGATTGTGACCAGAAATGTCAGAACATTACTTTGATGTCTATTGGACCTCTAAATGGAAAATGCAAACATTTCCTCCTTCTCTTATAGGTATGTGTTGCTGTAGGTTGTTGTATATATTGTAAATATACGTATGTATGTGTGTGCATGTGTGTACTCCAAGGTTTTGGAAGCAGAGGCTCCTAGAAAGAAAAATAGAAGTAAAAAATCTGTGGGAAATGTTTTCATAATGGTAATTCTTTTTTTTAGGACAGTGATATTCCAGTGGATATCATCACCTTTGCAATGTTTTTTACTACCTCTGAGTAAAATAAATCTGTATGGTAAAACCCCCAGACAGGACTTCCTTTACCCATTATTCTACAGTGAGATGTTATTATTCTGATGATGTGACAATATGCACACCGTGCCTGTGCCTCTATCTAATCTTGCATTGTTTTGTTGGTCAAGGATTGTACATACAGTTCAGTCTGGCTAAAACTCATTTAAATCTCAATAAATCTACCTTTTCTCCATTTATATACATCCAGCCTTGCCTTTACGTAATCTCCTTGAGTTACTAAATTCATCTACCTCCGTGTGTTCAGAAGCTGAAGTTGAGAGAGAAGTTTTCTACCTCCCACCTCAAGTTTCTCTATGGTCAGACAATCAGATTAAGTCCTTCAGGTTCACAGAAGAACAAGTGGAAGGATTAGGAATCCAGTTAACTCAGGAAAGATGCCACTAGTGCTGAAGACTGGATGCCTCACTTGGAGTAAGAGATGACACTTCTATGCCTTGTACTATCTAGCTGAATCACATAAGAGTGATCAAGTTTCCAGCTCATGTCTTATCTTGAGTGACACTGGGAAATAAAAAAAAATAAAAAAAAAGAAAGCATTTTTTGAGGTTCTTCAAGTTTGTCTGCAATGTTATGGTTAAGAGTTTTTGCTGAATCAAAGCAGAACATCTCCAGACCTGAGTCTCTCAAATGCACATGAAGTCTATTCCAGACAGCCATTGGATAGAAAACAAAAATACTTTTTTTTGGGGACCAAGAGCTGATTTGAAATGGGAAAATATAATCTGCAAGATTGTAACAATTAAAATGGAAATTTTGCCTGTGAGTTAGAACACTCAAGATTCTGTGCTATATCTCTGTTGCCAGAATCCCAGCACCATTCTCCAGGGTTTTCCAATGCTATATATAAAAAAAATCTAAATCTATCTTGGATATGTCCATTGGATGACCTTTGGAATAAACTCCACCTTGTATAGTTCATCTAATCTTCGAGAGTGCAGGAAAATGCAGTTAATTGGATTATAACTCTTCTCAACAAGGTATTTAACAGTGGATGTGGTGTATAAAGGACAAAAAAAATGTGTTGCTTTTCCACTTTTATCAGTGTAGTAGGGTGTTTACTACTGAGAAAAGACCAGAAACAGCAAAAGGAAATCTGTCATCGACAGAGAAAGCAACACTGGATGAGTCAAAGTGTTATTTTTCCTTAGATCTGTCAAACACACACTTGTGTGTCTGTGTGCACATGCATAAATACATACATATGCAAAAATATGTAATGGCCTGTCTGTTATGTGTTTGTATACATTTGAATCAGGTGTAAACACCAAAGCAGACAAGGGCACATTTGCATATGCAGGTACACCCATTTCTTTAAAAGCAACCAAAAACCCCTCCTCTGTGTCTACGTTCAGACTTTCACGTTGACGTGCATGCAAACACATCCTTATCCTCCTGTTTTTCCTTGTCAGAACACTTTAAAAGAAAACACAGATTTTGGTACGCCCGTCTGGCAGAGAACTTAAATGTATTGTGCTGTATTTATTTATTTTATTTTTAAGAATAATCAATGAAGTGGAGCTGTTCCAATTTTCTTCAGCTGCTTAATTCCTGTGATGAGTTATTTGAAGTGTACAGTACTGAATGCCCCACAACTGTGTATCTCAAGAGTTACCAACAGGGCTTTGCATGTGATGAAAACATAACAGGGAAACAGTCCAGATCTGTACTGACCCATCAGAGACATAAGAAGGAGCAGAACTATCTTGTGAGATTTGTTTATAAATTAAACTTGACATTTTACAATAAACTGCACTTCACACGATTAGATCCTGCCATGTAGGTGATACATGCAATGACCAACTCTACATCTAAAGTCCAACACATCAACTGCTTTAAAGGAACCCCCAGGGATGTATTTTCTTTTCTCCCAAAACACACAAGGAACAAACAGGAGGAATCTCTTCTAAACTTTAGCAGACCAGTGAGCATATCTTACTGTGCTACAGACAATAAAAGAGGTACTTCAACTAAAACTTCCCTATATCACAAATACTATTTAACTAACTGCATGAGTTTTAAATACATTTTTGCCATGGTTTATTTCCACTGAAGTAAAACTGTCACTCTCTTCTGTATTTCCCATCATGTGAAAAATCCCATTGAATTCACAGGACATATATGAGCAAATATTTAAGCTTGTACATGTATTTTTACAGGATCAAAGCCTAAGGTCATATCTCACTTCCAAAAAGGTTTTTGCCTTGAAAATTAAAGCTGATTTAGTGCAAAGGAGATTCTCATTATAGCCTTTCCTTTCCACTCAGCCATAAAATAACCCATATCTCTTGGAAAAAAAAAATAGTTATTGTGCAGCAAAAGCTTCTAGAAGAAAGATGAGGAACAGAGGCCTACATAAGATTCAGTTTGTCTCAAGAGAAGACAATGAATCTGTGATTTCTCACTGATAAGAAATGAGTATATTTTACACACACCTCCAACCTCTTATTCAAAGCATTTTTTCTACTCTGCATCTTTGTTTGCTTTTCTATCCTTAAAGTGTCCCTCTAACCTGACTCTCTAACCTAACTGGCTTTACTCTGAAAAATGCTCAGTATTTTAGCTAGTTTTATCTTGCTGTCATCTCCACCTCACCTCCAACTTTCCACATATATTAAGAGGGAATTTTTCCAAAGAAGCCCGTAAAAACCCTGCCACACTGAATTTCCTGGTATAAAGTGTGTGTTATGGGTAGCAGAGCAAGGCACTTCTCACACCTTATCCTCATCACGTTGCATCAGCCTTGGGGCTAACACCTGCAGGTTGCTTCTTTGCTAGTAAATTGAACAGTGTCAGGGACATAGACGGCAAAAGTAAGTTATTATAGGAATATATATATAATTAGGGTAATTCATAGCATCTTTTGGCAAGGACCAGCTAGCACTCACCCCCTCCAAATATTGAGTCCTGTCGTTGGTGTCAGCACTATTCCCAAAGGGCAGAAGGATGAGACTGCTCTATTTTGAAAGATAAAAGATGTTAATAAACATGACCAGGGAGCAGGTTCTGGCAGCTTCAGTTTCTTGGTAAAGTCTCTACCTTAAATTCTACGTGCTTTGAACTATCCCCAGACTGCCTGCCAGAGGGTTCTGCACTTCCATTCCCCCCTAACTGCTGCTCAAAACCCCATGTGCAAATCAGATCACAGCTACCACTTTCCTGAGTGAGCTCTGGGGTGGTTTTTGAAGACTTAGAGACATGTATGAGTCTGGGTACCCACATAGATGCTGAAGTTTACATAAATAAATCTCTATCCAGAATGGGATCATAAAGTGCAATAGTGATGCAAAAAAGAGAAGAAAACACTTGGTGGCGTTCATACTGGTATTGTGTACAGGGCACATTACAATGAGCAAAAACTGCAGTGGCAATCATAAATTCAAATAGCATTCCATTGGAGTGTTTTCCTGGTTATAGGCAATCCGAGTGCAAGGATTCATATCCTCCACTGAGCAGTATCTATACAATTGCTGTACAGTAATTTTGTCTTCAGATTAGTTAGGGGTAATTCTATTTTGGTTTATAAAGTCAATGGAGCAGAACATTGTCACAGAATAGTGGTCTCCCACTGCTACCTCGTTAAAGCAATCAAGCAAAAATAAAGCATATGTTACACCTTGTAATGTATTTCTCATTCTTGTATTCTTACACTATTTTCATTGTCATAATGATCCAGTATATCTTTATCTGCTTGGACTTTTTATATAAGTTAGCTTCTCTCTAAGGTTTACAAGTTAATAATTTAACCAACAGCCATGTACTATATATTATATTTTCACCCAGAAGCACAGCCTTCCTGAGTTACAGTCCACACAAGATAGTTCAGCTACAAGAGAAATGGCCTACATATGACAGCAAACTTCCACTATTATTCCACGTTGCACACCTAATCTGTGCTATGTTAGGTGAGCCTTAGCTGCTGTTCTCCTCTCAAACAAGTGACTTACACAGACTGTTTCTGACATACATGAGAGCATTAAGACACACGAGGCTTATGTTCATCAGTATTCTGAGGAAACAGCTTGTGACTCTCTTGCAGGAAATGAGAAATAATATGAACTCCTCTCACTCTTGACTGAAAAATGCAAGGACTTGTTTATAGCTAAAATATTTGATGCAGATGAAAAGAATTGTGCTAAAATTTTGGTTTAGCCACATTGTGCCTGTAAGATTTTGGGCCACTGACTTTGTTTCAAAAGAGCTGAGGATGATGCTAGGTCATGCCAAAATCAATAGGAATTAGGTGTATAAAGTCCATTAAGGCTATGATCCTTTTAGTTCCCTTTAGAAAAACTGCTTTATTACCATTAAGAAATAATTGCTAGGAAAAAAAATATTATTTTCTTCTGTCTACTTTTTCTACTTAGTAGAGAAGTAGTTAAGACACTTTATCCTATCACATATTAATCACTTTTAAAAGCAGTTCAGAAGGGTGCTGCATAGCCAGTAGAACTAAGATAATAGGAATCTAAGTTCACAGTTTCAAAGCAAAGTCAAAGCTGTAGGATCTCAGTTAAGTTCCTTAAACACCATCACCTCTAATGACATTTTAAATACCCTGCAGAATCCTATCTGTCCCCCTGCCACCAGTGCAGATGGGTAAAAAGTGTAAAAACTCATCTACTTCTTGCATCACAACTACCATCTAATGGTGTCTCAAGTATCCTTGTGCTTCTCAAATGGTACTAAATATCAGTGCAGCCAGTTGTTTCAGGGTCTTGGGGTACTCATAATTTCTCATCAGTAAAGTCAGTTAGACTGGACATTTTCCCAAACTTCTAATGTAATTTACCTGTGTTTCTGTCTACTGCTGGTGTCACTAATACATTATTTTATAGATCATGTTTAAAGGGGGTTTATGCCATCTGTCCTGAATGTGTCCTTAAAGTCTTAAGGAGAATAAAATTACAAAACTGTGTAAAATAATATTTAACTAAAGATCAAGAGAACTATCTATGCCAGACCCCAAGGTCTGCTTGACTGGAATTTTTTTTCCCCAGAGAAGTAATGAAGCCTCAATACTTGAATTATTTAAAGTTCAAGTAGGAAAAGAGTTGGAGAATCTTGTAAGGATCAATTCAGTATTGACAAGGGGATGGACTAGCTGAACTGGCAAGGCTTTTTCATCCCTAAATTGGGTGATTCTAAAAAACTAAAGCATGGCTTTAATGAATACTTGCCCTACTCTGTGGATACAGTGGCAACAGCAGTAGATATGCTGTTAGAATTAATTCTTGTAGTTTGGGTGGAAGTGGCAAACCTTGGAAGTCTGAAATGTCATTCAAGCTTTGTGGTGTGAATGGATTGAACTCTTTTTTTTTTTTCTTTTTTATATAGTACATTGCACTTTAGTTCTTGACTAGAGGAGGGGAGGGAGAACGCTAACAAAACAATTTAAAAAAGCCAATTTGTTGTAAGTTATATTTTTATTTCAGGATTTTGTGGGGAGGAAGGAGGCAAATTTCGGTTCTCCAAGTCCAGATTGCAAAGTGCATGTCTATGTAGTTCCTCTAAGTTGCATCAGGGGTGTGAGGCATGGTCCTTAACAATCTTACATAACTTAAGAATTGTTCCCTCTTTGAAGAGGGGTCTGGTCCCAATGACCTTCTGACATGCCTTGCAACCTAAATGATTCTACAGATTAATTATTTGGCTTTCTTCACATAGGAGCCCCAGAGAGAATTAGCATACCTGTCTGAGTTGAGAAGCAAAACAAGGAGTGAGTCAAATTAACTGCAACACTCAGATGAAAAAAAATCCTTTGTCAAGTTCACTGTTTTCTTTGTACATCTACAACAGAACTGTCAGAATTTGATCCTTTTTTTATCTAAGGGCTCAACAGAGGTCAATGTAACTCAGAGTTATATTACAAGGGTTTTAGCTCAGTTTCCAAGGCTAACTATACATGCAAGTCACGAACTTTTGATTTTTTTACTGAGAAACCTGTGATTTATTTTTTTTTTTTCACTGTCAGAAACCAGGACACTAATCCTGCAAACATTGAGCAATTGTAGCTAAAGACTGTGTGTCAGCCATATTATACCAGACAGGTTTTATCTTCATTCATCCTTAAAAAGCTTTTATCTTCTGGTGAGTCAGAGATCCCTCACTGAACCTTTACCATGTTATTTTGGTAAAAATAGTAATAATGAAACATGGAAAACAATGATCCAAACTTCATGTATTCCATTACAAGTGAGGATAGAAGGATGTTTTCATAGCTTTTGACAGTTGTTTTGTTTGAGGACCTCATTAGGTAACCCCAAATTACATTCCCAGTTTTAACTGCCTTTGTATTAACATTCAGTTGTCAATTCTGCAGCTCCTGTTCTATTTAAGTGAAATTTTCTCTTCATTGACAATGACCAAGGATTTAAAGAAAATTATATTTTGGCTTTTATTGTAACTCAGTCTTGGCGATATTTGTCCAAGCCCAAAGTTTTCACATTATGGAATGAAATCAAGTTCCTAAAGATAACCATATAGGATATGCATTCAAAACTGGAAAAAAAAAAAAAAAAGTATTGATCCCTTACCTATTAATTTAAAAATACATGGTTTTGAACTCAAGCTCCCTTTGAGGATGCTGTAATGAATACAAGTCACGATCCAGCATACTTTACTTCTTTTGACTAATGCCCTTTTCCATAGGAACTGTGAAAGGGAAAAAAATATCTTTTTTTGTGGTTGTTCTTTCTTATTTATATACACACTCTGGGGCAAATGACTTTCCTGTCACTGGAGGGACATCAAAAAGGAAAGTAGTTGCAAATTTCTCACAGAGCTGAACTTCCTAGAATACTTTACTTGGCTTCCAGAAAATATTATTAAAAAGTTGTTTCTTAATTTCACTATCTCCTTGAGGCAGGTAGAACTGAGAAATAGCTAACGGGTAGTTCCATAACTAAAGAATTATCTAGAGTATTTGATCTTGATTTTTTTAACTATTCAGATCTGACTTTTCAGACTAGCTTATTATTAGCTGGACTTCCTACTGAGATTCTTTTAATTCTCTACTTGAAAGAACATAAATGAGACTGATTTTCAAAAAAGGTATTAACCTTCCAAATTTTTTGTGTTGGGCATTTTGAGATCATCAGTAATTTTGGAAAATACTCAAAAAATCTGAGGAATTTAGATGTGAAGGTTTGGCTCATTTCTATTCATAATCAGTGGGTGGGATAATAATTTTTGTTGTTTATATTTTGTCCCCTGAACAATATAAGACTTTATTCTGCATCCATTGTATAGTAATTCAAGTGGTAAAATTCCTTTCAATATTAATGCCAGCTTTCTGTTATAGTAGATCACAAGCAAAAAAATAAATTATTTTTTTTCCCCACAGATGTTTTTTAAAGTTAGTACTAGGAAAAAAAATGACAATATTAAATGATGTCCACAAAAAATTGCTCAACAGACATAAACATTTAAACTCATAGATTTACACATTATTTCAGAAAAACCCTATCTTCTGTTACTAAGCTTTACTGTTTATTTAAAATGTCTGTTCAGAGGTAGTCAGTAATACTCTTCAATTCTGTTTCAAGAATTGAAGAATTTAGCAGAAAATAATAATAAAGGACTTAAAAAATACCCAGATTTATATTTCTCTCTGTTCTGGAAGATTATTGCATTGCCTTATGGGAGCAGTGGGGTGGGCACTTTAAGAATCCCCTTCACTCTATGATAAAGTATTAAAACCTTAATTCTTTGTAAGTGGTAATGGATTTTCTATAGTTTCTAAGAACATACCATAGAATCATATACATTCATACAATCATAGACTTATTTTGTTTTGAAGAGAACTTTAATATCCAAAATTGTTAACCCAGCACTGCCAGGTCACCTCTAAAACATGTCCCTCAGCACCACATCTATACATTTCCAGGGATGGGGGCCTGGAAGGCCTGGGAAGCCTGTTCCAGGGCTTAGCAACCATTTCTGTGAATAAATTTTTCCTAATGTCCACTCTAAACTTCCTCTGGTGCAACTTGAAGTTGTTTCCTCTTGTGACTTGGGAGAAGAGACCAACCCCATCATGCTACAATCACTTTTCAGGTACCATGTAGCACATTTAGCACAGATCTTTAAGTAGGAGTCATATAATAAGGACTCTGTGCATCCCCCTGCAAAGTCTGGGGATGTCTATTCTCTTGCTTCAATAGGGTTTTAATATAATACCTTACCCTGGCTTATTTCACCAGTAATTTCAACCTTGCCTTAAACTAGTAGAACCATCTTTATATAGTTTTTGGCTTCACTGTCCAAGTGAGAGAGAGTAAGGGGTTCTTTCATGCTGGTTATACTACCAGCCTGCTAGAGAGATGGCTTCGTGTGTTTGAGAGAAGTTCTTTATCAGCTACTGAAATTTGAATTTTCCTGCCCGACAAACAGTAGTCTTACCAAAGCCTGGTAAGTTGAACTCTATCTGGAGACCATATGTTTTTGTGTGGCAGACAGTATTTTCAATAGGTCCTAAATGTACTGAGTGATCGAAGCATTAACGACAATTTATTGCATGTACCCAGTGTGGTATGTCTTCCACAGTGAAAGTTCTTTCCAGAAGCTTTGAAGAGCATCTGTCCAGAAGAAGAAAGTCAGTTAGCACAAGGATTTTTAGAATTAAGGCATGGTGATAACAGCAATTATTCTTGGACATGCAGTTGGGCTGCTGGGTATGTTGCTGCATTATTCCTAGATAGTAAAAAAAATCTAAATGTTTAACTATGCCTTTATTGCTCTAAGCAGTAACAGTTACCCTAACACTAACTGTATATACAAAATACCCTATTTCAGTACAATTACATTTGTATTCAGGACAAGCTAATATTAGTTCTAACCTAATTAATCCAATAGATGTCACAGATCTCTGGTTTAACTACAGCAGCACCCTGCCCTTAGCCTCATCTTTTGAAAAAAAAAAAATAAAATAAAAAGAACTTGTAATTTGATAAAAATAACCATCTAGATTGCCTGACAAATTTTACTGGAAGCTTTTGCTAAAGGGGACAAGGAGGGGGGGTGGGAGATAAGCTGCCAAACAGATGAAGTTCAGCTTTGGTCCCTGAGATGCTGGAGCAATCGAGCGAGTCTCAGAGCTCTCTAAGGCACTCTGCAACTCTGCCTGGGCTCTGAGTAATGTAAATAGCAGAAGCCACAAAGGTGACCTAGAGTTGCCTTCCTCCTCCCATCTCTGGGGTGGCAAGTTTTATGCTGTCATTCCTAGATGTGGTTTCCACCAACGCTCCCTCCATTTTTATCTTTGCCTTACACAAATCTCCATGGAGGATGGTAGAAAAGGATGTCTGGGCACTGAGAACTTGTCATATTTACTACTTTATCCTCTACAGTCTACAGGGGGAAAAAAAGTTGCCATGAAAGGGGAATAGATGGTGCAGGAAAGTGTCTGACTTTGGAAAGGAACATTTAGTACAGAGACTTTTTCACTTTATAAAATTTCAGTTACAACTCTCTTCTCCTCCCCATACACAGACAAAATCCAGCCAGCGTCTCAACCAACCTTTCAAAACCTTTTTCTGGCTTGAGGCTAATTGCAGCTTTGCATTCTGGGAAATACGGAGGGTGTCCGAGTCATTGAAACCAAGTCTTAATTTGGACCTACATTTCCTCCTTATAACTCTTGGTTATTTGGCACATGAGAGGACTGCTCCTGCGAACCAGCGACACAGCCCTCTCTCCATCCTTTTTTACTACAAAGCTTGCATTTTTCACAGTGGATTAGCCAGTCTAGACATCCTATAAAATGTCAATGAACGTATGGATCTTCAGTGCATATTTCTCAGGAGAGCTATGCTTGTTTGCAGTGCTGCTCTCCCAGACCCGATCAATACAGCCACAACAGCCTTTTGCATTTTCTGTCAGAAAACAGAACCCCACTCATTGAATTTTTTTTTCTTCCCTTTCTTTCCAAGGCAGTTAATCAAATAGTGGAGGTAGAGGAAAATGGGGGTGGGGAGTTAGATCATATACTGAGCATTCAGGGAAGTTGTGAATAAAGTGTTTTATTTTAATTATTATTACTAGCCACGAAGGCAAGATAAGAATTATCATGAGAAAAATCATACCTCAGGGGCAAGACAAGGACTGGGGAAGAGAAGGGAAAGGAGGCGCAGCTGAGTTCAGGAACCCCCACGGGATGTGATTATCTCCTGATAACAACATCTCCAGACTTATTGCTATTATGAAATTTCGTTTTTCCATTTTTTTATATACACAGATACATATATAAATTATTTAGGTGAAGTATTTCAATTCCCTGTAAACTGCGAGTTTGCATTAAAATGCTTCAACTGTGAGATTCCCAGGTATATTAATATCTACCCTTTGAGGATGCTGAGCAGCCCATCAAGAATAAGCTCTTCATCCTTGGCTGTTTTATGATATTATTACAGCGTATTTTAGTTGGAGAATGGTGGATAGAACAAGTTTTCAGAGAAATAGACTTGTTTGGGTTCCATTTGGTTGCTGGAGGGGAAAACTCCACATAAAACAACTCTGGCTGTTCAGTAAGGCATCCTGATTTCTCATTATTATTATTTTTATCCCCAGCACAGTTCTATTTCTTCTCTGCTTTTTAGAAAGCCCCAAGTCTCCTTCCCATCTACTTTAATAACAGTGAGAGGGGATTACATCCACAAGATATAGTGGACTATGACATAGTCCTAGAGGACTGCATTCAGATGTGTGTTTTGTATGTTGAGTTTCCTGCCAATTATGTATAAAAATGCGGATAGATTGATGTTATTATTAAAAACAATTTCATGGATGTATAATTGTTTTTTAATAATTTTTAGAGCTGAATGATACTAAAAATACTCCAACATAATGTTTATTCATCCCAATTATGTTTATAACTTAATAATTTCATTTTAACGTCCTTATTTTTTTTCCAGAAATTTTGATACACTAACCACATCCTGGAATGCGTCAAAGGAAGCATGACCAGCAGTTCACAAGGGGTGATTCTGCCACTCTGTTCCACTCTTACGAAACCCCCACCTGGAGTCCTGCTCTGGAGCCCCAAACAGAGGAAGGACATTGACCTGCTCAAGTAGGTCCAGAGGGATGAAAAAAAAAAAAATAAAATAAAATAAATATTTGTATACACAGGAATAAAGTTACAGAACATTAAAGATCTCATCAAACTCCACCATATTGCATACTAAATGGTCAGGATTCTGAAATCTGGAAGCTTTGCCTGTCTGGATGGATACCTGCAGAGCAGTGACCTCACTACCCTTGATGCCAGTGAGAATTTTGCAGAAGGGTGATACAATGGATACGCTGCAGATCTTAAATTTACGATTGCAAGCTGTGATTTGTCCCACCTACTGCTGAGTCACTGGGGGGTCTTGTTTAAAAGGCAGCAATAGAGTTTAGAAACAAAAGTTGAAAGCCTTAAGACTTCTATGCAAATGCAGCTCTACCTGCTTTCAGCATGTGATGTTGTTTTGACATTCCAAACAAATACAGTTTGTAACAGCTCTTACCTGTATATCTAACAAATCAGCTTCAGTGGATAGTAAAGTTAATAAGTAACTTTTGTTGGAAAACAAGCTCTGCAATACCAGGTTTAAGGATCTCAGATTATCAAATGGAAAAAGGAGAGGTGAGTTGATCACTGCGTAAGGTATTTAGAAATATTTGATAGCAGGGAGCTTGTCATCCCTGCTAACAAAGACCTAACAAGATCCAATGACTGGAAGCTGAATAAGTATTGAATAAATGCAACTGTAAAATAGGATGGAATTTTCCAGCACAGAGATGACATGGTTAAGTGGCCCCCAACCAGTGCAGATGCACTTGGCTTTTCATTTTCTTTTCAGTGTCCCTTATTTATATGTTTTGATTCATCTATTGGAATAAATATTTGGCCTGCGTCTGTAGCAGCAAGAGGAGGAATCCAAATGCCTCAGTTCAAGTTCCTGTAAGGAATCAAAGGTGTTATGTCCTATGCATGCTCAGGAAGCATACAATCTTATATTTAGGCAATGTTTACAATCATATTTCATGTTTCTAAACTTTAGCCTGATATTTGTTATAAGAAGATTTTCTTTGAGAGCATGACTGGGCTGTTGGTGATTTGCCTTCTTCTGAAATGTTGAGGTTGATTGCAACTAGAAATGTGATATAAAAGAAAGATTTATTTTGATTCTTATTCTCTACATATTTGCTATCTACACTGAGCTAGAGAATTTGACTGAGAGGGTGAAATTGGTTCAGCTACTATCAGCTCTTCAAGGATCTGACCTCCCTGAAAGTCTATGGGATTTTTAGTACTTAAACTATTCTCCCAACACATTTTGTCTTCCGCTTGTCGGTGTTGAATTTCATCTGCCATTGTGTTGCCCATTACCTACAGTAGTTTAGTTAGGTCCATCTGGAGTTCCTACCAATCCTCTTGGGCCTGGAATAACCTAAATAATTTTATATCTGTGTCATAATAACCATAAAATAATTCTGTGTCAAAACAATTTTGTAAATTGGTGTTTCAACATTTGTCCTGAGTGCAGCTGAACAAAACCCTTTGTGTATAGCTCCAGTCTTTGCGCCTCAAGGACTCCCCTATTATACACCTGTTCTTGACAGATTGAGGCCTAAAACAGGATAGCTTAGTCACGTATTAACCAGCAGGAAGAAAGTCTCTCCTTTTTATTAATGCCTGCCTACTAGTTCAGTGTTTGGAATTCAGTCCTACCTATAAATCAACATCAGAGACTACAACCCAGTGTGTTCAAGAGCTTTGTTTAAACATCAAAAGAAGAACACAGACAAGTGCTATGATAGAAATATAACTAATCACTTGCAAATACATCTTTCCTGTCAGTAGGAGCTTAACCTTTTTGTTTAATGTTACTGGAGGAAAATGCACTTATTTCCATTCTATCTATTTTCTTTAAAGCAATGTACAGGTTTGCTATGAAAAATGATCATATTTATTCCTGGAATAACACAAACCTAACAAAATGGATTTTAGAGGCATTCGGCTGAAAGAAGATTTATGGAATCTTGCAAATTCCAAGACTACACAATGATTAATAAGAACAGGAACTACTGAGATTGCTAAACATTTTTGGCTGACCCACCACTTGCTAAAGCAACAATTTACTAAAGAGGAGGAATATATTTAGGGCTTTAGCTTGTTTGTTGACTAGCAGTGAACACTACATGATTGTATGTGGCACATTGATTGGATCAATTTAACTTCACATTCTGCTCCTGGCTTTCTTAGCTCATAGGGGACTCTGCTAGGATTTAGCCATAGTGTGCAGAAAATCCTAGAATCTATAGACCATTCCCTTTAATTTCAATGATGCAGATTATGGATTAAAGATTGGTCACCTATAGGATTTAAGACTTCAAAAGAAAGGCAAATAAAGAGAGACACATTGGGACAAAATACAAAGAGCCCCTGTGAGAAAGAAGTGGAAATTCAGACTCCTATAAGATGTGTGTTTGGGTTTGATAGAACTCCTGGTTCTGATTTTTTCACTTAACACAAACCCCACTGAACTCACTGACCTTACTACTCTTTCACATGTTGGGAAGGGAAAGCAGTATCAACTCTTTTTTTTTAATACTGTAGCATAGTTCTTTGTCAACAAACACAATAAGACCATTATGTTCCTGTTTCGCTTTCATCTTATGGACTTGATGGTGTTCCAGTCAATACAAGTTTGTCATTGATCAGCAGCATGTGCTTTGTCAGCAGGATCAGGACCTCTGTATACCTGGTAATCTGTTTTGTAGATCTGCTCCTCCCAAAGGTGCAGTTTGTAATGCTCCTCCCAAAGGTGCAGTTTGTAATGCAAAAAGTACAGAACTGGGAGTACATTAGATACAGGACCTCCTACAGATGATACATTTTGTCTGAGCTCTGTGCAGATGTAAATCTCCAGGGTGGAGTTGGACAGCTCCAGAGTATTCAGCTCCCATTTGAAATCTCTGGTTGAATAGCAGGTGTCCATCAATGCCCAGATGAGTGATCCAAGGCCTTCCCATTTGTTGTGGCTTAACCCCAGTAAGCAGCTAAGTCCCACACAGCCTTTCCCTCCCTCCCTCCCTGTTAGTGGAGGCAGGTGTGTTCAGCCATCTCCAGGAAAGCTGAGCTCCATCACATGTAAAGTCTACTTGGGAAGAAAAATGTCAATCACCCCAAATGTCACCCCCTTCTTTCATCTTCCCTCATCTTTAAGCTGAATATGATGTCTTAAGGTATGGAATACCCCTTTGGTCATTTGGGGTCAGCTGTCCCGGTTGTGTCCCCTCAGAATTTCTTGTGCACCTCCAGCCTGCTTACTGGTAGGGTGGCATAAGGAGCAGAAAAAGCCTTGACACACGTGTGAGTTGCTCAACAGTAACAAAAGCATCCCTGATTTATCAGCAAATCCATAGACCATATGTGCTACTACAAAGAAAATTGACTCTATCCCAGCTAAAACCAGTACACCATATCCCTTATGCTCAGATGCAGATATACAGCAAACAGCCTTGTGATTATGTACCATGGATGTCACAGTACATGATGGAGCTGACTCCACTTTCCTTGTGTTACATGCATTTGGCATTTGTTCTTTTCCTGAAACTCACTTCTGTAATGGCCTTGGTAGATGTTTTCTACTATCCCTCTGGGACCTTTTATCACTGATCTTCTCACTTCAATCCCATTATAAGATAAGACCAGTGGATCATTTTTAGAGTCTTTCACACCACCTGGAGCAGAATTGTAGCCCAACTGCCTCCAGCAGAAACCTTATCCTCTGTTTTAACTCAATATAAGGACTGGGTGACTTTGGAGAGTGATACACAACTAAATTAAGTAACAGACATGTTCCTACATTGAGTGCTGTGAATTACTTTATGTTGTCCACCCCTCAAGCCTTTCTTTTTCCAATTTGTTCTTTCTACCCTTTCCTGTATTTTTCTCTCCCTTCGTAATGCTATTGGCTAGCAGAGATATCTCCTCTACCTTTCAGTCACTAGTCACTGCCTCTTCCCATCTTTTCACCTCCATTCCAATCTGCATTTCAAAAAATGGCCTGGAAAACAAAATTGTCCTTTTCTGGGCCTTTGTTTTCTAATCCTACTTTTCAAGTATTTTGTTCTAGCAACCGTTTACTCACCCTAATCCAATAGACCACTTCAGGCTTCAATTTAAATGAAAGATGCTCTGCCAAATAAGATTGCCTTGAATTTCTCCTGTCGTAATGTAAGCTATAGTTCTTTCGTTTCCTGGAATGCTAATGGTAAAAGTACAGCACTAGTGAGCATCACAGGCTGTACAATACATTATAAATAAAGGCACATGCACTACAGTATTCAAGATAAAAGGTATTAAGGTTACTGTAGGGGTACTTTAAAATTTAGTGCTCTGTAGAATATGCTAGTAGTTTCTAAAACTGCAGTCAGATACTCACTAGGCACAGAAACAAAGCAAATTCTGGAAAGAAACTGTCAGTAGCACAAGACCTAGAAACCATCAAAGGGTTCAGATTTGATCTATTGCCCTTTTTCTGTAATGCCTTTTTTTCATGATCTGTTCCATTGCAATCACAATGTGGAAAAAAAAAAAAAAGTATTGTGCATTGCAGAACAAGTCAGTACCTGCAAACTCTTCAAAAGAGCTCTTGCCAAAACCATGCAGTTTGACATCCAGCCAGTTAAATAATACTCACATAAGCATTAATCCTTCTTGGACTGTAAACTGCCTTGCATTTTTGGTTCTAGGTTGACATAGTGCCTAACACTCCGGGATCCATGGAGGTATGGGTTTCCAAGGCACTACAGAAAATTAGTGTTGGGATAGAAAAATATCATTGATATGAGCAGTAACACAGACTATAATACCACTTCCCCGTTCCTTTTTGTAGCTTCACATTATTCTGTTTAATTTCAGCATGTTCACATGAACCTAAAGCAGCTGAGATACTTATACAGTATCTCAGATATTATTTCTGTATTATTGTTTCTGAAATGGTGCTAGTCTCCAGAGCCCAGAGAGACACCTCTAACTGAGAGTGGATGACAGCCATCCACTATAAGGGAAAGCTCACTGTTAAATTTAAGAAAGAGATCTTTGCACTTCAAGTGAGATAACTCAGGACAACTTGTTCGAACAGGGTAAGTTGTTTTGTCTTGATTGTACCTGCTCAAGCAGTACAGAAGTTACAGTCCATATTATGGTACATATTATATCCAGGATCTTTGTCTTCACACACTGCTACTAAGCTATCACAGAGTTTACCAGAGAAGCTTTTCCTACCTGCACAGACAGCACAATTTGACTTCAATCTCACTGTAGTTAATTTTTCCATAGCCAGGACTCTCTAATTTGTGTTCTGCAGAAAGTGTTGCAGACTGTCTGCTTTTCTTTATGTAAGTCCTTTATGTTTTAAAATGCTCTGGATCTATTTGATCTTGTCTATTTTTTAAATGACTTGCCAACAGTTTCCTATGAAGATAGAAAGGGGCTGAGGGGAAGCAGATTTTTAATGCTAGAATACCACCTGCCTTCCCTGCTGGCTTGAGGTGCAATAAGACATAAAACATTAGAAGCCTGTTACCACATCAAGAAAAATCTTGAACTTATTTTCTTTAAGGTCTTTGTGCATTTAGACATCCACTGTGGTTGATGGCAAATCTTTACTTGACTTAACCTGCAAAGTAGGCATACGTATTCAACAGGGACAACTTACCTGTAGAGGTAGGAAAACAATTTAATTTGTACTGGCTCCCAGTTTTCACAGATAAATGATAATGATAAACCTTTCACAAATGCTAAATGCTCTTTTAAAAGTGAATCTTGATTGGAAAAAGACTGGGAGGACTTTTGAAAAAAACATGGAAATATAGATACTCTTGTGTTTTAATATTTTCTGTGAATGTAAGAGTTGTTGAAGCACTGCTTCTCCCTGTGCAACAGAGCCCATCCAGTTCCGCCTCTTCTCCATGGAAGTGCTCCTGGATGCTGGGGGTAGACAACACCATGATGGCAGTGGGATGGTCTCACCAAAGGGCAAACTATTCTGCATCATGAAGAAAAAATAAAATCACCTTCCACCACCCTACTCCTTCTTGGTTACAGTTGGACTTCCATGAGTGCTGCCAAAACATACTAAAAGCAACAAATTAAAATATTATTTAGACCAAATTTCACTGTCTAGGAGGAAAGGGATCCTCTCTCCCCTACTCCTGTATTTCTCAGAGGACAACATAACAGAGCAGATTGCTGCAGGAAAAATATCAAAATAGAAGCTTCTTGTTACATGTGCTGCTTTTTACATCAGAGTCCAGTTTTGGAGGGCTTTCCTTCAACCAGCATACTTTGCTGTTGGACTCTAATGCTGAGGTTCACAGTATTACATGAATAAACCATTAACTTTTTGACTTGACATTGATGTGACCTCATAGAATTTGGTTCTGCTTAAATATCAATAATTGCTGATCACTGTCTTGACCCTCATGTGCAATAATTTAAACTTCCTTTAAGTTACTAGAAATTAGCTGCTTGCTTTGCAGTACTCTGCATTCCCCCTGTAATGTTTCCTACATGTTATTAAATCTTCCCCTGTACAGATGTATTATTCATATGCTCATTGCTTCCAAATATATAAAATCAGATATTGCTCAGCTAGGCCCAAATCCTGCAAAAATGTGTACATGTGTTACTCTCAGCACCTGAGCAGTGGGAAAAAGCTGAAGAGAATCTTTAGTCTTAAATTGTGTATACCTGCTTGTAGAGTCATGGCTCCTATCTGCAAGATCTGAAATAGCAAAGCATCTTGGGCTAATTTATTGCTTCTTTATTATTCCCTTTAAAAATGCCAGATGATTTAAAAATAAAACATCCCTCTGAAATGGAAAGTTCAAACATTTAACTTGAAAAAGAAAAGTCTTTGCCAAATCATTTAATGTTTCCTCTTTTTAAAATGTTTTATTTCAATGAAACTATTAAAAAAACCCGGGGTTGAATTTATATGTAGTTTTGTTCCTTCCTGGAATGCAGAGAGTTTATCAGTTCCTGCCTCTATACTGCTCACCTACAAACTTGCATGAAGCCCAGGGTTTATATGACAAAAATAAGCACAAGAGAAGGGCACAGATACACGAAGGGGGCGAACCTCAATACAATTAGCTCCAGTGTTATATAAGACCTCTCAGTGTATCCAGGTCATGTAGAAGGATAACCAGGTACCACACAGGGTTACAGGTCACCCATTCCCCTATAGAGTAGCAAGCCAGCAGTAGGCATTTCACATGCCATTAAACACAAATTAATTGTGTCCAGCATATATACATGACCCTATCTATATTGGGTAACTAACCCACAATACTCAGCTTGCAGAGCAAGATCTGGTCTATCATAGAATAGAAACATTTAGGATGGAGAAGACCTTTAAGATTATCAAGTCCCTGTAGACATAGACATTAGGCCCTCTTCTGAGAAGGGACCATGGTATATCATTGGTGAAGGTGAAGATTTCCATTAAGTTTGACTCCCTGTCTGTCTCTGTCCACCTCACATGCCAGATTGTTGGATGTTGGCTAAAATTCATGTGAACTTGACTGTAACAAACAAGAGAGGTCGTACAGGGGAAGAACGAAGTAGCTAAAGTGAATGCGAGCCTGTGCAAAGGGTGCAAATGTGTAATGATACAGGACTGAATAAATGCAGAACATTACTAAAGCATGCAGCATGATAGGTCTGAGCATGGGATGATCCTCAAAGCTGGGGAGAAATGACGAGACTCTAGTTTTCTGATAATCTTCAACACCAGTAAAACCAATATACATGTATACATATATTGTGCCTCAGTTTTAAAAATAAGACTAAGATAAAATTCTACCCTTTATGTCTTTGGAGTTATCTGATAAGCAGATTATGAGCTGTTAGCTAAACATACATTCCAATGACTTGCACAGTAGCAAAGCTCCAGCTGAAATTCCTACACTTAGACACTGATCAGATTAATAAACTGCAACATGCAAGCTGGAGCCCTTCGAGTACAGGCAGTATGTCTAGAGGCATGTACCACTTGAACAATATGTGCCTGTGCATAAATACACCATCCACTTCTGTCTCGCCATGGGGCAATTGCCCGTCCATTGAGAACAGGGCAGCCTCTGCCACTCCAATTACCTCTTTCCCCTGTAGTCTCTATAGTTGTGATAGATGCTTGAACTATGGCCATGTTTTTATATGAATCTGAGCTGATGGCACAGAGGCCTTTGGGAAATAATCAATTATCATATTAGAATAGTGTGTGACGCTGATGATCTTTGCTGACAAAAACCCTTCTCTCACAAGGTGCTCAGCACTTGTCCCTCACTTTCCCTTTCACACCTTTCAGGACAGGGCATAATGATGCAAATAGACCAAGCAGAGTCTTTAGCTGATCTGGCCTTCAGTGCAAATATCTTTATTTACAGCAGCAATAGCAGGATTTGGCATCAGGACCCTAACAGAGTTATTTCAGAAATCAGCTGGGCCCAACATGCTTTGATAGGCTTTATTGTAAGGAAAGCTATGTAATTACTTACAAGCGATTTACTAAGTATCCTTTTACGCAGATTTAGCTTGCCTTTTTTTTTTTTTTTTGTCTTGTTTTAATTGCCAATGATTCTTTTATTTGTGTTTCTTCAGCTGAACTCACTGATTGGAATATAAGGGCACTCTTGTGAGGCTTTTGAAAGAAAATCCACAGCGGAGCAACAACAGTTCAGCCCTAAGCCTTTTCCCATTAGTGATAATAAACAGTAGCTAATCCTTAGCAACACTAAAGGACGCTTTAGTTTGCGGACTGTCATATCCTTTAAACGTGTTCACCAAGAAAAAGAGGGGGATATTAATACAGCGCATCTCCTCCTAGTGGCAACACAAGGGAAATCACAAACTCACTGGATTGTACCACTGTGACAGAAATGTCATTTCAATTGCCTTATTAACCATATGAAAAAATATATCACAACAGTGAGAAAACTTCTCAGTTATCTATATCTTACCCCTAAGGCTATTGTCATGAGCCAGTGGCACACTAAGGAAAGAGTACTAATTCAGTTGTCAGCTGCCTTGCCTATTAAACAGGAGGAAAAATACCAGCAACAAAATTGAAACAAGTAATAAGGGTAAGAGAAAGGTCTAGATACCCTTGTCCACTTGATTTCTTAAATTAAACAAATACAAATACTTGTCCTGTTTTCCTTGTCACTTAACATTGTACTGGAAGCATCGTGCTGTCTAGTAATTGAGTGTTTACTCTGCTTAAAATGCTACATGGGTTGCACTTTAAAAACGTAAGTGCTGGAATATTATACTCCAAGTTCATGACCTGCATTGTAAACTGTAAGAGGATAGGAAATGATCTGCTAAACCAAAACATGTTCAGGGGCCGGAAAGAGCAGGCTCACTGCTAAGGATTAAAGAAACATACTGGATTCTCTGTAGAAAATCTGTTCTGTTTGAACAACCATAGGCAAACTCTCCATAGCAGGAGGTGAACTATCTCCAGGTGATTGTTCCACAGAGATCAGGGGATCTTCTAAGACAAAGTCAATGGCACGATTTGCTGTGTCCCTGATCTATGCATAGTCATTCAAAGCAGTGGGCACTGAAGATATTCAGTTTCATTAGTTCAGTGTCATTTGGGAGAACTCTGCAGATTGGTAAGTACACAGATCTCCTGTAAACCCTGTGTTGAATCAGCCCACTCTGTGCATGTATCTCAGGATATCTCAGATACCACCATACACCCATATTCAGCTGACTTGAAACCCACCACAAAAACCACAAATGTATAAACAAATTTGATAATATTTGTGACCGTCTGCGTTTTACTCTGTCTCTGGAAGACAGGGCTTCAGTGCACAGAAGTCTTCCAGAAGTCCCTTCCTAATCTCAACCATTCTGTGACGGAGTGAGAGCTAGTTTGGAGGTGTCTGATAAGTATGAGCTCAATTTCAGGGTTGTTGTACTTTCTTCAGTATCTGAGTCTGTGACAGTTTCATTCCTGATGAACACCCTCTGCATCCGAGTTTTCCCTCGAATAAGATTAGGAGTAGGCTCATGTAGATTAATCATTTCAGTCATTCTTCTTGTTTCTATTCTTGTCAGAACTGCTTTCATTTGGTTTTACATCTCTTAATTCTAAATGCCTAGAAAGAAAATTTGCTAAAGGGAAGGACTATTAGTCTTTTCTGTCTTTATGTTCAGTTAAGGAAAATCGATTCCATTGGAGGACAATAAGGCCCACAGAAACTATAAGGGACCTGAACACAGGTCTGTAACCTGGGACTTTGGGCCAGGTTGGAGACAGCACAATGGAGGGCTGTTCTTCTTCCTTTGGTGACTTTAGATGGAGGTCCCAGTCAATTGCTATGGTGTCAGCCAGGCCTAATCGCTCTACTTGGAGGTGTTGCCTTGAGCTGGGGCTCTTAACTGTGCTGATATTTCACACAAGCTACAGTCCCATCATGCCACAGTCCTGCATGAACCCAAAAATGGAAACATTGGTCTGCACCTGGACCCTGACCCATGTTTGAGCTGATACCCCAGTCTGGTCTCAGTCTGTCCCTGTCCCCAGAGATGCCTATTGTGGAGGGCTCAGATGTTTGAAAATACTATGGGAACAGTCAAGATGATTTTTTTTTTCCTCTGGGAAAGCACATTGCCCCTGGCACTGACTGTAGCAACCACCGAACTTGGGGTAGGGAGAAGGTGGTCTTCTTCATTGCAGTGAGTTGTGTGTCAGGTAGCACTGGCTCTATTCTTGGTTCTGCTTAAAGCTTCCATACCTTGGACAAATTTCTGAGGCCTAGATCCAGAAAATAACTTTCCTGAAATTAAATAGTGGAGGCGACTAGTACCCCATCAAAATCATCCAATGTAAGCAGTTACCTTATGCCCAGTAGTCCTTTTTTAACTTTGATTGTGAGATGTTTTGAGTCCATCAAGAATCACAAAGCAGAAACCCTTCTCTCATGACCCATCTGGCTTTCTCAGCACCCATGTTGACAAGAGCTCCAAGGAGAAATCAGAAATAGCCCCTGATTCAGCTGGCCCCAGGGATAGAGAAAAGGCCCTCACACTGTTTAGCCTACTGGTATGAATGTCACTTTTAGCCTTTACTGTGTTGTCATACTTAATATAATCATAACAAATAAAAATATGGCACACATCCCATCCACTGGATTGAAGCTACTGGGAGGTAAGATAATTGGCATTTCCGGAGAGCAGAAAGCCAAGCTGGATGGTTCTGTTAACATTATACCATCGTAGTTTTGCTATCATTCATAGTACTGATATGCAGTAATATCAGCCTGAACAAACTCACAGCTGTGAAAATAAGTTTTAAAACTCTCCATGGAGATATTTCACTGAATAGTTGTTCTCAGTATTCATGAGAAGAAATATTTATTCGGGTGAAAATATAGATCCAATTCCTTTCTGTAAATTAGTAACAGACAATGCACAGTCAAAAGGGTATCTTTTTTTTCTTTTCTTTTTTTTTTTTTTCTTTTTATTTGTAACCAGCCTTCAGCAATTTGTAATTAAATCATTCATGCTGGGAGAAAAAAAAAAAAAAGAGAAAGAGAGGGAGAGAGAGAACCATATTTCTGCAAAATCATTAGTACTTCTGGCAGCAGAAGGATGGATCCTCAGCTGGTGTAAATCAGATGTAGCTGTACTGAAGGCAATAGGGTGATGCTGATTGACACCATGGATATCTTTCCCACTGCCTGCAGGAGTCAAGTCTGAAGCATCAGCAAAGCATGATTAGCCTCTATTAGATCAGATATTACCATGTTTAAGTAGATGTAGATAAAAAGAAGAGCTGTAAAAAGGAAAGAAAAGCCATCCTCAAAGAGTGTGGAGTCCTAGAGAAATCATGCCTGTGGAAAGGCAGGAGGAAATGGAGAGGACTGAGAAGTCTGGTGGACACAGAAGGCTGGAAGAGATCTAAATAAACTGGCAGCAGAGTCAGCAGGGTATCAAAAAAGAAAATATCAGTGAACTGCTCAGAACTTATAGTAGGGATTTGATAGAGTGCTGGGGAGAAATTAATTATTCTAAACCTTTCTGTTTTGAACAGGTAATACTCTATTACCTGATAGAATAATCCATAGAATAAACTACCAAAAGATTTGGCTTAATGACCCCTCTTACATATTTTGCACCGATATAGACCCTTCTGGATGTTTTGACTTATAGCCATAAAAGTAAGTCAAACATAGGGGTCTAACAGTTCCCAGGTATGACAGAGGAGGAATACAATTATTTAGATGTTGAAATCTTTGGGAAGAGGAAAGTTTTTGACTGCACTGTTACTGAAGAATGTCTGAAACATGTATATATACACATATATGTATCTATCTGGCCTATGCACTGGAACTCAATGATGTTGAGTCAATGAATCATGTCCTGGGTATGTTGTAATTTGTCTTCATATAATTGCAGAAGTATTTATAATGACAAAAGACTTATCCACAACCAGGTATTAATGAAATGCTCTATTTTCTGTACAACAGAATCGTTCCTGTTTATATTTGTCTTCAGGACAAATGACCCACTTGGCACCATTACCAGGAGGTTAGACTAACTTAAAATTGCCTCACATCTCTGACCCTGTACTTTTCTTCATACTGCCATGAGAGTTCAGTAGCACAAGTACTTTTCCTTCAAGAAATGGACCCACCCTCTGCAGTGAATTGCAGGATCCCAAGACTGCTAAATCTGTCCTCAACCTGTTGATTTCATAGCCTTTTACTTGGATCTTGTAAAAGATAGTCTTTCATCCCAGTTAGTCATCTATATTTTCTTCCATGGTCTGTGGAGGCAGTTAACCGCCAGAGGGTGCTTTATCCTCCTATTGATGTTCCTATTACTCAGTGTGTCTCAATCTCATCTATATTTACCTTCCAGCTAAATTTTTTTTTTTTTTTTCCAGGGGAAAAAGGACAACTTCTTTTGAGAAGAAAACCTTTAAGCGTCAAACATGCATTTCTTTTCCAGCCTACAAAATCCTGTCTCGGAATACCCGTTCTCCACTTTGAACTGTTCCTATTTACAAGCTATAATCTGTGTTCTCTGAACATCCTCCTGAATTTGCTCCAAGCAAACTATTTTTGCATACCAAACTATCAGTCCGTCTGTCCATCTGGTTCACTAATCTTCTTCCCAGCTTGTTGTTTTGGGTTCTTTTTGCTGTTGTATCTGTGTATCTTCCTCATGGAAAAAATTCTGCCTGCAGGTTAAATTGCCTGGAATATTTGGTTGAACAACAACAGGTCTGAGGACAAATGGAAGAGGGTTTGCTTAAAAATATCAAGCAAATATCTGTGGGAAAATGCTGCTGTTGTGACCATCTGTGTATTGACATATGTTTGCTGTAGAGATCTGAATCCAACATTCAGTGCTTCAGTGAGAATCTTGAGTGCCCACAGAACAGAGGGCTCAGCTCTCTATGCCTTGTTCAGGTCGGGGTAAGCCTCATTACCAAATTATACATGATGACCTAAACTGGTGCAGAGGTGGGACAGAAACTCCCAAGGATGTCAAGTGAGTTCTGTTTCGAGCAATCAGTGATTTCTTTAAAAAAAAAAAAAAAAAAAAAAAAGAGGAAAAAAACCTCAACCAGGACAATCAATAAACCAAACAGTAATAAAAAACTTGACAATTCAAACTGGAAGGGTGAATAGTCTCATTTTGTCCATGAAAGCAGATTACAGCTTGCTTCAGAACATTACAAAGCACTGAAATTTAGAGTCAACAGTTTCTTTTGACTGAGCAACCACTTTAAATCAACTTGGCATGTAATCCTAACAGAATTTATGGTTTTGAAAGAGAAAGGAAGGCTATGGGGTTTTTTTTCTTTAATGAGTCTGGAGAAAGTCATGGATTTTGCAGCTGTTTCTTTAAAAGACTGCATTACCAACATTTCAACAAAAACAGTTATGTATTTTTTCTTCATTTAATTACTGTTTCATGCTGCTGTACCAGTTTTATCATCTTTCTTAGAGCCAAATTTTCTTCAACAGTTATAAGTTGAAGTGAGTTTCATGGAGGAAATGGTCTGCCTGAAAAGACTGTCTGATGCAAGAAACAGCAAGCATGATGTCTTTCATGGTAAAGTGTGACTTTACCTGCTTGAATATGGAATTACAGTAAGTGGAACTACCTATTGAAACTATACATTAATGAACCAGAGAGTCAGTAATGTATATTAAACAGCTTCATCTGCTTGCTTGAAAGAGGGTTGCACTGGATGCCAGAGCACTGTCGACTCTTTTGCCCCACATTTACATGTAGCTTGCATAGAGGTACAAAATTCTTCCAGTTCAGGGCACTCAACTAGCACTAACATATGGATGCTTCAGGTGCAAGACAATGCTGAAACAGTTTTCAGAGCAGGTATGTGAGAAAAAAAGCACTTACTGGGGGAAATAATCTAAATATCTGTCTTATTACCCCACTTCATCTGAAGATGTGTAAAGACACCTCAGAAACTTCTAGCATGCAATTGCCATGGGGTAACTGCAAGCACCTTAATTTGCATAGCTGGTTTTGCTTTTCCTCATCTAATTTCTTCTGTCATTATAAGGGCTGGGGGGTGGATTATTTTTCATTGTAAAGAACCATGTTTATACTACCCTTCATTTTCTCCTGGCTACATACATGTTTAATTTAGGCATATCACATAGCAGACCACCAAAGCTTAGTTCTCTACGTGTTCTCCCTGCCAGACAACTCTGGGTAAAGCCTAGAGGCCCCCATGCCATAAAAGCTTTCTTGAACTGGTATTTCATAAGAAACTCTTTAAAGAGGAGAAAAAGGTTAAGGATTTTTTTTTTCTTCATCTCCAATATGCATTTTTAAGCATCCATGTTAAAATTGTGATAGAGATCTTCCTAATGGTAGTTTTTAATTTACTTAAATGAAAAGATTTCTTTGGTCATGGCTTTTAGTGAACACCATTGTCTACCAAGGCATTTCATTAAGTTTTAAGGGAAGAAAATTATTAATGCGAAGGAGGTGTAAAGGTGGAGGAAGGAAGGAAGTTCTTTTTTAAAAACAAAGAAAAACAACAGCTAACATTCCAGCTAGAGGATTTCCAGAGAGGTTGGAATTCTTCAGGATTGTTCTACCTGCTTTAATGATTTGCTTGACGTAACCAGCTTCAGGATTTCTGACAGAGCTCAGGTGTCTAACTTTGTCCTTAAATTTCTCCACTAGGGTTCTTCCTGGAGAATTCAGTTAAGAATGTAGGAGTTAAATCACACAGTAGTCACAAGTGGGCTATGTAAAGGAAGCCCTCGAGTTCTAAAATGCCTCTCTTGAGTCATGGTGTCTTCCAGAAGTAAGGAGAGAGAGCACTGCCTTTCCTTACCTTTTTCACCTGGGAGTTTGGAAGAAAAGCATTTGGGAAGTAATAAGGAAGGTTTAGAGGTTGCTGGGATATTTATTTGGATGTCACTTCATTGTGATCCTTGGGACCAGATCAGAGACATTTTCATGCCTGGAAGTGTAGGGAGATTTCAAAAAGATTTGAATTTTCAGACACATTTTTCTCTATCCAACAGCCTTTGGAAACTCACACCAGGACACATTCCAAGAAAAAGGGATAATCCAAACCCTATTTATTCCAGTCTGCACTGAATTAATTCCTTTGTAATCTTTCTCACATCCTTGTCCTGGGTGGGGGGACTTTTTAAATTTCTATTTTATTGACTGAGCACAGAACCACGAAGAATCTAATAGCAAAATTATGCTTTTGAAAACTTGTCAATAAGTTGTCTTAAAGGGAACTATGGGGAGATAAACCTGTTTTGAAAGGAGAATGGTAGACACATACTCTTGTTATATCTGACAGTTCTGAAAACGTTAAGTCCAGTCTATTCTTTGGGTACCACATTTTTCACTGACATTACAATTTTTTTTTACAAAATTTGCATTAAAAAAAAAAGAGAAAGAACAAGTGTTCTTGCTGGTCTAGGCAATTTACTGTGCCAGAAGCTAATGAGACATGAATAAGGCCAGAAATGCACATTTTTTTCCTCTTCTTTAAATTTTCCATCTTTTAGATGCTTCTGATTTCCTCAGATATCAGCACAACTTGGCTATGCTGTCAAAGGCTGTGCGTGATCACATGGATAAAACCAAGCAAAAATCCTTCATTTTATCCCTCTTTTTTTATTTCAATCTAAATTTATAGCTCTGGGTAAGAAAAAAAGATTATTATGTTTCCATTATATTATTAAAATTTTTCCCACCCTGTAATGGCATGTTAAGGAAAC
>JANHGL010008411.1:30001-48660 GCA_024611195.1 Ceyx melanurus
GGTCAATACTTTTTTTTATTGTACTTCTATAAAGTCTATATAGATAAATTATTTGAGATTTACATGTTCAGAAAAACTCTCTCAAGGGGTTGTGGGGTTTTTAAATTTTTTTTTAAAATGTGAGATACAAGAAAGAAAGTGTTTTTATTGGCTGCTCACATCAAACTAAATTCAGGCTGCTCATCCTTGCCCACTTCCAGTCAAACACTATCTTTTCTGGTCACCAAATCATGGCTTTATCCCAATAAAGAAGAAAATTGTATTAAAACAGATAATGTTCTTGTTGTGACTCATTGCAGAAGAGTGCAAGTATCAGTGCTGCCTCAAGGAGGGCAAGGAAAGGACAGTCAGAGAGGACAGGGAAAAAGCAAGAACCCTTTTGGGGTAGCCCACACCTCAACAAGTTTATATATTTCTTTCAAAGCAGAACCTATGAGCTCTTTCAAAAAGAAAAACAATTCCATCCAGAGTAGCTAATTTTCCATCCCTGTGGAAAAATTCTAATAATGTTTTCATGGAAAAATATCTATATAAATGAGAGATTTCTAAAGAAAAATGCATTTGCCTTTTTGAAGCAGCAGCCTTACTCATTTTTTTTTTTTCCTACTGAAATACTTCAAGACAGCTGTGTTTAGCATATCAAGTGTAAGTGCATGAAGCAATGCACACATTTGGATACACATGCTTATGTAAAACACTTATAAAGTGCATGGATGTGCATCGATTAATTTTAATTTTTGTGTTTTTTTTTTTTTTACTTAGACTTATATATAAACTACATATTCTTCAAATACATTTTAAGACTAAATTAATGAAGATAAATCTCATCCTCACTGCCCCAAAACAAATCCAGAGAGTAATTGTAATGTTTCCTTACACACAGTAAGACCTTTAATTTTCTCCTGTTCTTCCAGTTAGATAAAATTCTATCTCACTCTTTTGCAAGATTGTTGTGGTTTTGTGGTATAATTAATACTCTGAGGAAACACACACTGTGAGAATCTCTTCTAGAAACTGACCTGGCAGATAACCTCTGTGTAAGACATGGAGTAAATAGTACCTACTTAGCTGATAACTAAAGCTGATAGAATAAGTAACTCTAACATAGCATTGCTCACAACCAGCAGCAAAGGCTGGGCAAATAGGTTGGTGGTTTGTTTAGACCCTTGGCCCTACTACTGATGCATCTTCAGATCCTTCAGAGCACCATGGCAGACCACCATTGTGAACCACTGAGAAGCCACATAAGGGACTATACTGACTATACAGACCCCTGTGTAACTCTGGTGCAGTCCAAGATGCTCACAGCATGGCTTGGTACAATACCCACTGTGGGATCCAGCTTCTTATAGGCTAGTAGAATTGCAGAGCTGGAAGATGCCCTCAGAGAGTTGCAGCTCACTTCCCTTCCCTGGGAAGTGGAGAGGGGTTTTCTGTGCTGTGAACATTTTTGCTTTTGGCCACAAAAGCTGCTATCAGCAGGATGCAGTGTTTTCTTAAAAAACCAAACCAAACCACAAACAACCCAAAATTAACCAAACCAAAACAAACCCTAAGTTTTCATTATGGTTCTAGTAGTGATGGAGTAAATTCAGACCATGATTCCACTTATATTAGGAGGATCTGACTTGAGTTCTCATGTCATCATGTTAGGTGGTTGAACCTCACCCTGTAGAACTGTCAGCTCAGTCCTGTGTATCCTATTCAATATTCCCCAGACCAACTGGAAATTTTATGGGGAAGACCAAATTTGTGTTAGGTGTCAGGTCATCCCGTTTGTTAGTTTTTTAATGATAATGCAAACAAACCAACTGACAACTTCTCTCTCAGAGCAAGGCTGGGCAACCAAAACGATGTGATGAAACCACTGAAGAAGCGATGGCTGTTCTCTTAAGTTTCTGCATTGCCTGCGAATCGTAGCTGGGATCTCTGATGGCTTGCGGAGCTGGTTGGAGTTTTCGTTGTAACAACATTGCCACCTAGTGCTCCAGTGCTACAGTTCAGACAGGGCCTGGGAGATTATGAGTACAAAGTACAAAACAAGTTTGTTTGGCATGTTTTTAATATTTTAGAGGAGTGGACAGGCTGCAAGAAATGTAGTGGATCAACCTAGGTTAAAGTGCTTTCAAGGAGATGAAGATTTGGTACTGTAGTCACTGTACACTGCTAAAAAGAAAAGTGGGATTTGTGACACTGAAAATATATCTTCTCTAAATCTGGGAATAAAGCCTAAACCAGTCATCTAGACTCCTTATGATGTAAATAGAGCACCCCCAGGTTGTAATCCATATAACCTATGTGAGAATGTGTTTATTAAAAAAATAATTTATTAATAAATGTGTATTTATTAATAAGCATGTGTTCATGAATATGCATGACAAAATACTCATAAACATCCTCTCCATGGTTTTATTGTCTCTGCTCCTCATCTAGGGACCCTCAGGGACTCAGACTGAGTTTCTTACTTGCAGGTGGGTAATTTTGGGTGGGGTGAGTCTGGGTGTATGTCTGTGGCAAAGCCAGGAAAAGAAGCAGGAACTTCATAGCTCTGCATTTTAGTCACATTACCATCCTTCCTGAAAAACTAACTTTTAATGAGAGTGAAGGAACATGCCACTTCTGAAATAAATCAAAGATACTTGCTTGCTTTTGCAATGACGTGTGAGCTGTAGTTTCACAGTACCTTTTGAGGAATTTGGGGGTTTGAACATTTTAAATTTGATCCCAGTGCTTATGCTGCTACAAAGAGAGAAAGGATACCTGCAGGGTAGAGGTAGGAATTTATTCCCAAAAGAAAACAGCATGTGAACATCTATTCTAGACAGTCTTGGGGAGAAGAGGGGTCAAAGTTTTGCTCACTGTAACTGTTGATTTGAGCTTTTGCCATGTGACATAAATGTATTTTCTGCATATTTCCAGGTAAACTGCAGGAGGGACATTTCTGTCAGGAAAGGTTTAGAGATGGCATTGAAACGTCCTGGTTGAAAACTGTGTTATTGCATTGTTTCTGCCCAGTATGATTTTAGAAGTCATTTAGGTCACCTGTAAATTTTCATATGAGATCTAATTTCAGACATCGTTGGGGTAGTTTCCATCTACTCATATGGGCAAAGAGAAAAAGACACAGTGCATGAACCCAAGGACACAGAGCTTTAGTCTAAGTCATGTAGGTTGACCAAAGGTTCTAAGAGTACATAGGTACCTAGTTCTGAAGTCCAACCCACCACATCTTCGTATTGTATATATATTATCACCTTCCCCTTGTGTACACTTTCTCACTGAACAGTTATATTAATTGCCACTGGCATGGGTATCTCTCTAGGACTGGCTACCTTTACTGTTACTGTTTATCCTAATAAAAATACACACAAAACTACCTGCTACTTGCTCCTCTGAGGTAAGATGTTTCAGCACAATGACAGCAAACACATGTGGTTAGCACTTTGGGTTGAAATCTCCTGTAAAAGTCATTCCACTGCAACCTCTAGGCAACTTGCATTTGGATGAATCCAAATGCAGCTCCATCTGTCAATACAAGATTTCAGGATTACTCTATTGGCAGTGTCAAAGTTACATGGGAACTGTTCAGATAGGAAATGCCTGACTCAATAACCCATAGAGCCAAAAGTCCTGATATTTGTTTACAGTAATATGCTCAGTATCCTACAGCTGTATCTGGAAATGTAAAAGGTTTAGCAAATCAGCAAATTTTCCTTGTGGGCCTTCTTGTTCTTGAACTGGAGAAGTATTCCTCTGTGTCCTAGCTGTCATTACATGCTTGACAGATTTCAGAATGGGATGTAACAAGGTGTCCAAAGCCATCGGAGACAGATTTTCCTCCCATACTAAAATATACAGCAAGAATCATGTGCATTATAAAACTGGTAAGTGGGTGTCTTGGAGCTTCTAGATCTACATATGACTTACTAGATACCTGCAGAAGGAAAAAGAGCAGCCTCTCTTCTGTTAATTCTTTTATGAAGTGTTTTCCTTATTTTAAGAGATGTAATTGCACAGAGACTAATCCCCCATAAACTGTCACGTCTTTGGAAACACATCTGTTGCTCTAAAATTTATTGTTATAGGTATGATACTCATCTGATATTTCTTCTCTCTGTCATATGGAGGTTATCTTTGTCATTATACTGTAATCTCCATTTGTGTAAATAACAGATGAAGGAAGCTTTGGATTTTTTTCAGATGAGTACTTGAAAATCTGTGTTTAAAGTAAAACTGGAACATTCAGGTACATTACATTCATTCTTTCCATCAAACAGTAAAGAGTAGGACCTGATCTAAACCCATTTTTTACTTTCAGATCTGAATATTAAGTAAGTGCAGAAAAGAAATTAAAATATTGAGGGTGGGATTCATCACTGATAAGTGAAAAGGTCTATTTCTGAGACAGTCACTTCATCTTTAAATGAGAAAAGCATTCTCTTGTGGGGCATGTATCTTCTGACCTCCTTAAGAAAGGAGTCTCCACCTTGGCTGTGCTGCTAATTTGGAGATGCGTTTGGATAGATTTGAAAAGGTCTAGCTCAGTATTAGATTTCTGCAATGTAACCAGAAATAGATGCTGCTGTAAATTAATTCTTGTAATGTAAGATAGGGATGAGCTTATCCAATACCTTTCACAGCATCACCCTATGACAAGGCATCTTTCACTGATCTCAGTGTTGTGACTACAAAGTCTTGATGTCAGTAGTCTGTTTGCCTTCAGACACCTCTGTCCTGCTAGAGCAAAGCTGTTCAGAAGGAAGATGTCAGGCACAATGACATTGACCTTTGACAAAGTGGATCCTTATTGCACAGAAGCCCTTAAGCAGAGGTGATGGACAAGGGTGCTACACGTCTCACTTAGTAGATTGATTAGAGCAAGATGAGATTTTTTTTAAAGCATTTAAGTGCATAGATCCCATTGATTTCTTTTGAATTTAGACATCTTAGCACTACTGTGAGCTTCATGAGGTGTTTGTGCAAGTCTATAGCTACTCAGGTACATGTGGAAATCTTGCTGGCAATTCTAGAGATTCCAGGTGGAGAGAGATCACACCTAAATTAAACTGTCAGAGCCAAAAGTGGGAGGGCTAGGATATCATGTATACAGTAGTTCTTGCCAAACTAAGGAAGCAACTATTAAAATCTTAATCAGTGTAATTAAGTGTTAATGCTTGGACTTCAAAATGTGTTACTATTTTAGTAGATTCCCAGGGAATGTTTTCAAGTAGACACAAGCTTTGCAGAGATGCCCTATTAGAAAGTTCAGCTTGCATTATACCAAGGGCAGAAACAAATTCCAAGCTGTCAAGCCCTTCACTTCAAATAATTTCTCTATCACTATCCCCAAACAAACACATCTCAGGACTGTCAGCTGTGATGTCGCATGTGCAAAACTATGGTCTCTGGGGTACAAGAGATCTCTAACCAGAGATGATTTAGCTTTGAGAACTTTCAACCAAGGTTAAATTCTGTCCACTTTCTGAAGTCAAAAAAGAATATCTTTTACCTGAAAATCCATGCTCCTGCTAATATGAAAACTAATCTCAGCTGTTATCCATCAGGTAGGATGGGCAGCATAACTAGAATACCACATAATACAAGGTGTACTTGTCCACAGGGAAAAGAAGAAACAGAACTCATTGAAATTAATATAAATTTTCTTTTTACTGAAGCTGGTAAACAGTAGGGTTCTTCCAGGATCCCTAATTCCCAAATTAAGAAGCACAACAGACTGTCATTATGCAAACCTGCTTAAAATCACATCCAAATTATTTACTGATTAAACTAAGTAAAGCAAATCTTAGATTTGACTGCAAAGAGCAGATTTTTTTTTCAATTTTATGTTGGAAAAGGAAATCCGAAGAAAAATCAGCTTGAGTCAATAAGAAACAAATTTTATTAATTTTTTCCTTCCTGTTTCTAAATTTAGTGTAAAAAAAAGTCCAATTTGTGCAGAATTCTGGTCCTGGATGCTGTTGTTGGATGGGCAGAAGAAGTAATGTTTTAAAAAAAGTTATCTCTGAGATTGTTTCATGGGCAATGATGTCAAAGTTGAGAAATACTACCTCTAATACTGTAGTCTTCCTGCATATTTCCTCTGGCTTTGCCTGACATCTGTGATTTTCTTTCACATGACTTCACTTCTTACTGTGGCTACAATTTTGTCATATCTCCTAGCTGAATGTAACTAAAAACAATAATTTTACTTCCATAACAAGAACATTCATAGATATGCTTCACAGCTCAGATTGAGTAGAAGGTGACATGACGAAGTGATGTAAATGATTTGTTAATATGCATTTTAAAAAAATGTGCATCAGGCTACATGCATGTACACACCCCCTAAAAGTGTCTTAAATAAGATCTTTAAATAAACAGTAAATATTAGGGGGTTTTCTTCTTAGTTTCTGAACCTTCAGGTATGTTTATTTCCAGTTTTTTCTCTGATGTCACAAAGTGTAATATTTCCACAGTTTTTTTCACCCATCTGTTGTTAGATGTCAATGAATAGATAAGGTAAGAGAGGAAAGTTGCTGGGAGTATTATGTTGGTCTTTTTCTATCTTGAAGGACAAGGAAGTCCTCAGAAAGAAATTGTCATCTTGATTCACAGAAGATCTCTGCAAGACAGATATAAATTTCATTTAGAGTGATAATTAAGGTCTGTTGAACACTCTGAATAAATTGACTGAGACACTAATTTTAGGAATGCTGAACAAACTTCTTTTGTCCTATTTCTAGCAGGGAACCCTCTGTCTCTTAGGACCTAGAAGGCTCCTGGCTTTTGTGTGGACATAGATTTTAATGGTGCTACTTTACAACTAACAACAAGGCAATGGAGGAGGTACAGAAGAGCAGACTCCCACCTGGCAGTGGATCATCTCTCTGGTAAGCTCAGGAAGCATCCAGGTTTCAGAACAACCTAATGACTTCGCCCCAGTATTGAGTAAAACCATCAACAAGAAGCTCTGTCATGTGAATTTACACAAAGCATATTTCTTGGCTCAGGCAGGAAATCAAAATTCCTTTAAGGAAGACGAGACTTTAAACACTTGCTATCAGGGAAAAAAAAAAAAAAAAAAGTCTCCAAAGGCCCTATCTCACGCATGATACAGTCACAAACATCTGCTTCCGTTTCAGTTTTTCCTTCTGTTAAAAACTAAAGAGAGTGTTTCCAGATCCCTGGAGCAGCTGTCCCTTTTAAGCCAGATACATAGCAATATGACACACACTGTTGGACTGTGGATAGGAAAATGCTGTATTTATCAAAACAGACCATTTTTAGCTCTTATTTTTGGACATTTGCTAGGCAAAGCAGTAGAAGTCTATTATCAGATTTTTCATTCAGTATTTGAAATTCTGAGTTAAAAACTGGCAAGTGTATGTGGCATGTTTCAGGAGAGTCTCATCAATAGCAAATGCGAGATGCAAATTTAACTAAAGCCTACAGTTTAATCCTCATTAAGAGACTCATTGGTGTCCACTTTATCAGAATAATGAGACAGAAAACAAGAGTCCTATGGGACACCTTAATTAGGAGTTTTGGCAGGTCTGTTAAAAGGAGTATATGATGGCTGATTTGGGGGGGTTTTTGCTGTCATTGCATTTTGTTGCTAATCTGCATTTGCAAATATATCTTATTCTTCTAAGCTTTAAAATGCATTTGGGTGTTAGTTCAAGTCGCTATCCCCATTCTATGATTTTTTAAATCCTTTCTCCAAATTCCTACAGACCTTCAGTACCTCTGCCCAGTCAGACACTAGGAGACAGGCTTTACTTACATGCTCCCTTACAATTATGTGTCAGTGGTCAGTATGTGAAGCAGTCTGAAATTTCCAAACCCAATTGAGGTTAATCTTACTGCAAAGACAGAGGAGAGAAATTCCTGGTCAGGAACTGTTCAAGCTGGGACAAATAACTCAATCTTTCTGTGCCTCTGATCCCTGCCTTTAAAATGGAAAAGAATATTATTTGCTTGCTTGTGTTATTTTTCTTCTTATTGTGGTTGCCTATTTTAAGCTTCCTTAGAAAAAAACCCTTTTTTTTTACCACACCATCTCTAATTATGATTGTGGATATTAGCTTAGCTGCTGCTGGAAGATAAACTTATCCTTATCACTTTACATTCTTGTTGGACTGCAGTGCATCTCTCTTCTCTGCTTTCTTCACAGTTTAAGTAGTGTTTGGCTATCACATCATACTTGGCTGTTAATTTGGTCAATTAAATGTTATTTTAGGGACAGGCAAATTTCCAGAAGCTGAATGACTCTGCAGTGCTTTGACCCCAGAAGCAAGGGAGGATTTTCAGTACATCAGCACAGCTAGTGGTTTAAGAATGCCCCAGGTTGTCAGCTGGTGGTGTTTGGAGCACATAGTGGAGAAACACCTGCCTGTTCCAGCTCCATTCCTGCTGTCTTTCTCATGACTTATTGATCACCACCCAGAGACAGGCTTACAAACTATAGGAACATTTGGTCTGATTATAATAGTAATAAAATAAATTTAACCTTTTATTATTATGCTAGCAGTTTAATTTAGTAACAATTTATTACTATAATATAATTTTATTACTATAGAAGAAGTCAGTAACTTTTCCCCGATCCAAGACAAGAAAGCTCACACTTAAACACATCATCTTTTTCATCCTCCACAACCAATGACAGAACATGAATTTCCTACTGGGCATGATCCGTGTGTCCAAATCACCAGACACTATGTGGTTACTGCTGATTGGCCTGGGCTAAGACTGAGCTGTAAGTCCAGGAACCATCCTAGCAACAGTACAGTTTATAGCACAACAGTGCTTGAACCAGGGCCTGCCTGTGTTTTAGTAGCACAGCTGCAACTGAAGGGGCCCAAATACAGAAACTTCCTTTCTGGCAGAACACCTGTCCATAATACCAACAAAGAGAGAGGTACAAAACTCCAAAACATTGTGCCTGAAGAAACTTCTGCTACTGATGCCACATTTGTGGGCTGTTCAGGACCCACAGGGCTGGCACAACTCAAAGAGAAAAAAGGGATCCCACAGAGGTGCCTTCATTGGCAGTGTTGACTTCCCTGAGAAAGCATTGCTGTCTTCTTCTTTTCCATTTAAAACCAAAGACAAGAGCAAGTTGGTAGAAGCTCATTTTTATATATCACCTAGAGGTTGGAGATCTCCCACAGGATAGACAAAACTTGGGTTCTGTGCTCCTCTCAACATGGAAAGCATGTTAAACTAACAGATCTTCTAACTGCGGGCTAGGATGGGACCATCTACCTTCACCTCCTGTCAAAGTTATGCCTCTGTGTGGAAAAGTTGCCACCCAATGACTCAGTTGTCCATACTAGAGATGTAGAAAAGAATTCCAGCAGTGAACTCCATGTTCACAACGTTATTTACCCAAAACTGAAAAAAAAAAAAAAAAAAGTTATTATATATTGTGTATTGGGTTTGTTGTCTTTTCAGATTAGTTGGCTAAAATAACACAGAAAAAAAAATCTTTTCATAATTTGTCTTGCTTTCTAGACAGGAGACATAGAATATCAATTATGGCTGAGCAATAGGTCCTGCACTGCTAGGAATAGCTGAGTTTAGGTTCCTTTCTATCTGTGAGATGCAGTGTTTAAGGAAGCAGTCATAGATGTATAAATTTCCAAAGCAGACTCTTGGATGAGGGTGGTGCATATGGCCTCTATAGGGACATCTTGGTTTTCCTTGAATTAGAGAAGTTTGAATTAACAGAGAAAGACAAGAAGGTTGTCCCACCTTTCTGGCAAGGCTCCAATTTGATAATTACTATTTCACCTATCCATATTCCCTGTGCAATTTTAATTGCAAAATATTACGTGAATGTCCCCCTTGAATTCATGGGTCATTGATCAATTGTTTCATATTTGCCCCACTGCCTCCCTAAATAAAGTGAGTTTTGTGAAATGTGGGAGAACAGAAGAATGTGTACTCAGATATTTACCTCTGTAATTCCATACATGAGAGAAACACTATGTCTCCATAAGCCAACTTCAGAAAAGATCTTAGGTATGGACATGATCTTCTAGACATTTGTATCAGCTTAATCATATCAAGTGGAGATACAATTTTTATAGCAATACCTTATTATTATGAAGCCTAATATAGAGCTTGTTAAATTTCCATAAAAGATAATTTAGAAGTGTAAGGGTTATTTTTCTGTTTGTACACCATCCTGAACAAAAAGTAAACAAATAAATAAATAAATAAATCTTGTTGATTTGCCTTTTTTTAATTAATGTATGAGCTTTTCTTTATGAGAATGAAGAATCTTATGATTCCTGATATTTGGTGCATGTGAAGTATAAACTCAGGGTTGTCACTGTTTATTTTTGGAGAGGTAGTAAAAGAGATGGCAATACTTACATTTTCCAGCATAAGGTTTTCAGTGACGGTAGCTTTCTGCATGTTTTCCAGTTTTCCAGCATGCTTTTTTAATGTCTAGAGATCTGAACTCAATGAAGTATTGATCTCTTTAGTGATGTGCTTGGAGACAAAATCACTGCTATTCATTACTAACCCGCTGTTACACACATGAAAACATTGTTAATGCTTATCTGTCCTAATTTTTTTTTTCCTTGCAGATGATGAACATAACCTTAAAAAAAAAAAAAAAAAAAAAAAAGCCTTTATGCTTGGAAGTATTACTTTAAAATTGGTCACTTTAAGCATGTTATCACAGAATAGACATGTTTGACTAAATATTCCAAGTATATTACAATGGCCAAGTCTTTTTACCCTTGAACAATTTACAGTGTTCTTTATGGTGCATCTTTGCTTCCAACCCAGGAACTTGCTGGAAGAGTGGCTCTGTTTACAAAACTGATGATTTATTGACCTATTTGATATCTCTCGACATGCAGCAGATCAACTGTAACAGCTCCTGAATCCCAGTAAGCTGTGACTACTAAGCACATAGAAACTGGAGATACACTGGATCTGCTGCAGGCATTTATCCCCAAAACCTCTTATCAGAAATTCCTGCACTACAGTGCTCCTCTGAAAACTCTGTAGCAGAAGAGTTTTGTTCAGAGCAAACTAGCTTTCGTCTGCCCTACCAGCCACTCCTTGACGTAAGCAGTTTCTCTCCATCCTTAAACATCCCCATTTGAGGAACAGTATTGATAAGGTTATGAAAAATCAAGTGTGGAATCACTCAGACATTTCAGATTTCCTGGAGGCTTTCCGACAACGCTCCGCTTGTCTGTACCACATTTGACTCCATGGTACCTGAACACCAAGCTGAGTCAGAGGGACTGGAGTCGCTTATGTTTTTTATCTCTGAGAAAATACATTGTAGATGATTTCAGAATTGCCTCAGGGTCTTATTCTTGAGGTTTTAGTGTGCAACAGTTACAAGGGGAAAACAGTATTAACTAGAAACCAAACAGAAAATAACTAAACTGGGTCATTCCACAGCCAGTTATTATAAGGGCTTTCTCAAAGGCCTATTTCTGTCCAGACACTGGTTTTACAAAGTGCCCCTTTAGAGAGACAACTTGTATCTTCATTTTCAGGCCTGTCTTTCACACTTGTGTGAAAACCTTCTCAGTCATTAATCACCAGCTTGCAGCAAAATAAGCAGAATCTCGGAACCTGTCTCACACCAGAGCACCATTAAGAGAAACAATTTATCATTTAACTCAATGTTGTTTGCATGTGAAGTTTATCTCTCCTAATGAGATGTTTTTCTCCCTGGGTATTTTTTTACCCCTATTTCATCATTATGGCTCCCTTTAGGCAGGTTTCCCTTGAGTTTTAATTATGAAAACAACACCTGTTTCAGTGCGACTGTTGGAGTTTTCATCCATTCCAGAGAAACCATGTGCTCCTCTTCTATCTTGAATATCTTCCATTCTCTGCATTGATTTCCCAGAAAAAAAAAAAGCTGTATAGAATTTATCTTGACATTAGTGAATGCCTCCTATTCCTCAGTCTTCCTTCTTCCAAGTTTTAGAAAGCTACAATCACCCTTGTTCCCTTCAGTCTTCCAATTAGGGTATACTTGTGATTCTCCTTTTCTGTTTTAAACCCCTATGTGATCAGATGTTTTGTTGCTGTGCCCTACACCTTTTGAACATGGTCTCCAGGTCACTAGGGAAATGCAAGGATTTTTTTCTTGGTCTTTAATCAAACCTTAAGATCTGCTGCAATATTTCTACACAAAAATTGCTCTGCTTTTAAGCTCTATTTTAAGAGTTGTTTTCATCTGACACTTTTGTGTTGATTTGAGTTGAAGAGCCTAGTGTTTTGTCATGTTTGGTACATTCATCATATCAACTAATATTAAATTATGCCTGTGTTAGCTTCAAGACCGTGGGCAAAATATTTCTCCTAAAGTACTCTGGCTATATTTGGAGTCTGTGTTATTGTTCTGTTAGTGTTTTATTACACTAGAAATAATAAAAAGTGGTGAATAATAAAGTAGTTCTTACCTCCTGTATCTTCTGCCTTTATATCATATACTATTTTAATCAATGTTGTGGGGAGAACAGGGCATTGAGCAGCAAAAAAAGAGTCATTTTTACTATATAATAATAAAGCACCAGTTCACATCTAGGTACTCATATTGAAAGAACAAAGAAAAGTAGGCTTAAACCATTTGCAGGCTTATAATATTACTCACCTAGGGACCTGGACAGAATTGACTATTAGACAAGAGATCTATAAAGAAATTTCTGGATTCTCCTTAAAAAAACTGATTTATCACAGAAGTCACTATGTCAGAACCAAACAATATCCTAGCCTCCAGTCAGTCAAAGAACTCAGTAAGATCTAAATCCTGAAGCGAACCATGTACAGAGGGAGTTTGGAATCCATTTTGTACAACACAATTATCTAAAAAGTGAGTGACTAATTTAAATATTCATCTTCCTCCTATAGCTTATAAAGATAAAGAATTGAAATGTCAAGACACTTGGGTCTTAGGAAAGGATCATCCCTAGAGTGGCCTTCTAAACCTGATGTCAGAAAAGTCAGACTACATGCCAGATTTTTAGGTAGGCAAAAGTAGATGAGAAGTTTTCCACAGTAGATTCAGCTTTCATACTCAAATACTGAATCTAATCACTAAAGCTTGACACATCAAAATAATCACCAAAGTTTTAATGAAAAACCCTTTATCACCCTTTCTTCATCCACCATGCGATGATTGGGCCATCAGTTATTTCTCTGTTCTCCCATCCTCAGAAACCCAGCTGTAGAAAACCAAATATCTCAAGCAAACACTTTGCACAATGTTTGCTTTGTTTGGTGTTTCAGGCTGTTTCCAGATCAAAAAGTTTGAAAATATACCATAACTGTGTATTTGCCTCTTCTCTACTAGCAGTGAGTCAAATCAACTCAATTTTCATTGTGGATTTTCTGGATCAGTGATACCTCACTCTTAGATATCTTGAAATAAAATCCACAAGTTCTTCTTGCATTGTTTACAAATAAGGAAGTGATTGAAATGAATCTACAATTTAGATTTTAAATATATAAATAAAAAATAAATTAGCATCAGAAGAACATTATAATAAAAATACACATTAACCTCATTTCTTCCCTCTTTCCCACCTTCTCATCTTCCTTTAAAACCTTCTTTCTTCTTAAATGCATATAATTTTCTTTAAGGACATGTCTTTCATTTTGGAATATATTTGCAGAATCCTTCCATTGAATGTGTGTGTGTTCATATTTGTATATTTATATATATATATCATGATTTGTGGGACAAGCTAAAAGTATATTTTGATTTAATTATATGTTCCTGTCGTTAAAACATTCTTCCCTTGAGAATTATGATCTCATTATTTTTCATTTTGTTATGAATATTTTGAACACCTAGAGGAATAAAGGTGAGCTTAAATAACAGGAATTTTCATTATCAGCTAGTAGAGCAAATTCAAATATAAGATTTTGAAAGAAGTAAATATGGGCATAAATCTAATAGGAGAAAAAAAATTTCTAGAAGATACAGCATTAGGACAATTTTCAGTTTATTTGGAAATACTTTGTCCTAAATTCTCCTTGCTATCCCAATGGCAGATGGTAATTTTGGTTTACAGATGGTCATGACCAGCATCTTTGTATGTTTGATATATTTGAAAGATACATGGCAAGTTCCTGTCAAAGGTTATAAATATAAATTTAAGCCTACATTCTGATTTTTTTCATTAAAGGTTCTCCCAAGATTTTAAATTCAGGTCAGCAGAAAGTAACACGAGGTTTTCCTTGGCCATACAGAGTTTCATGAGCATGACATCACAATTCCTATACTAATACTTTTCCAGAACTGTAATACTTTTACAAGTCCCATCACAGATCAGCAACATTCCTGTACAAGGATTTTAGCTCATAAACACATAGACTCACAAATTCATAGTCTCTCAGACTCATAGAATGGTTTGGGTTGGAAATCACCTTAAAAATAATCTAATTCCACCCCCCTGCCATAGGCAGGGACACCTCCCACTAAACCAGATTGCTCAAAGCCCCATCCAGACTGGCCTTGAACACATACAGTGATGGGGACATTCACAACTTTTCCAGGCAACCTGTTATAGTGTCTCACCACCCTCAGAGTGAAGAACTTCTTCTTTACATCTAATCTAAATCTACCCACTTTCAGTTTAAAGTCATTACCCCCTGTCCTATCACTACAAGCTCTTGTAAAAAGCCCCTCCACTGATTCCTCATAGGCCCCCTTTAGGTACTGAAAGACTGCTATGAGGTGTCCCTGGAGCCTTCTCTTCTCCAGGCTGAACAAGCCCAATTCTTTCAGCCTGTCCTCACAGGAGAGGTGCTCCAGCTCCTTAACCATCTTCATGACCCTCCCTTGGACTCACTCCAACAGATCATCTCCAACAGATCATCTCATGTTGGGAGCCCAGAGATGAACAAAATACTTAAATTGGAGTCTCAACAGAGCAGAGGGGCAAAAACACCTCTGCTGGTTATGCTTGTTTAGATGCAACACAGGATATGGTTGGCTTTATGTGCCTCAGATGTAACTCTTTCTCAACAGGACTGCTTTTAATCCATTCTCCACTCAGATATATTTAGGGTTTATTTGGAATTGCCCTAACCTGCATGCATTAGGTTTTTAATCTGAGATTGTACGGGAGATCCTGGACAACAATGAATTAATATGGTTGAATAACCTGGCCTTTAGCAAGTTCAGAATTTGCTTCATGTTTTTATCCTATTTTTTTTTTATCTAAAAGAAATAAGACAAAATAAAAATTCCTAGCCACATTTGACCAAAGAAATTCCATGGAGGTTGTTTTGGTTTTCTTATATTGCATCAGGAAAAAGAAAGGAGTGACATTTTCAGTTATCCGTGCCCCCAACAATTTGGGTGACTCACAGCCACAAAGTCATGTTCCTTGAAGCATAGCTTTATGGGAAACTCTGCTGAAACAGCCACCCATTCATCAAGAGATAATTGCCAGCAATGGATAAACTTGCAGAACCCAAAGAAAGATGAGAGACTTTTTATGTTCACAAAGACTATTACTCATCAACTGGCAGTTTCAGCTTTGGAACTGCAATTGCTGCTGCACTTTGGTAAATTTGGTATTCATAAAAAAAAAAAAAAAAAAAAAAAGACTCCACAAACAGCACAAAAGTGAAACAAAAGCCCTGTTAATGTTTAAATTTTATAGTGAGATACAGCCACAAGGCACTAGCACAGAAGAATATTTCTGATTGGCTACCAGCTGTTGTAGCTGAGCAGATGAGCTGGAAAGCAGCAATTTACAAGCTATTTCATATTTAAAACTGTTAGGTCCTGTGCAAAACAATCTTTTCTCTCTGGGAAAAACAACAGAAAAAAAAAAAAGAAAAAAAGAAGATCCCCAGAAGATAGGAAACATCCTGTGAGAACAGATTCTCCCAATACAATGAGAAAATTATTATTTTTCTCTATTCTTTCAAATATTTTATTCCTTTCAAAAGAATACTTGATTCTTTCAAGAGAATCAATGTAATTTAATTATGCTAAAAATCAGACTTGTTTCTTCAAAACATTAATTACTAACTTCCTTCACCTCTCCTGTGTTGTAAAGCGTCACAGTTTAAGTTACAGCTCACTTTTTAATCATTGCTGCATTGACAGAGCTATTTTAATGCAAAGTCTTTGAGAATTTTGGAATGTGGCTACATTATAGTGATTAATTAAGAAAGAACATTGCACTTGAACTAGAATGGCAACAATAAATGTTTATTTTCAGGAAAAATGTAAAAGATTGGTGCAAAACCATTGCATTCTATATATAGTCCTTCATTTAACAGCTCTACAAACCTGCAAAAGTTGGTTCTTGTTGAAAACTGCCAGGCTACATACAATGAAATCTGGAGTAGTAATACCAGAGAGCTGTCAGTCAGCCATCCATCCATCTAATTGGCTTCTTACCATCTTTCCATCATGTTTTTTTTATAACTGGTCGCCTCTGGCTAAAATGCAAATCATGAGGAAGAGCCGTCTAGAAAAAGCTGCTGCTTTCTTAATTATCTGTCAGAGTATGGACCAGTGGACCCTGGGCCGCAGAGTAGAGTTATGCTAAGCAGCAAGGCATCATGGGAATTGGAGTGACAGCTCATTTTCCTCCTGTGTTTTTTCTGCGTTCGAATGACAATGCAGAAATACGGGTTTTTCCCACACTTTCTCTGAACACCTGGGCCAATGCTCAGGGGAACACAAAGCCAAAACTGTCACATTTCCAGACATGGTCTTATTGCTGTCACTGTGACAGGATTGTTGACAAATGCCAGCAGTCATCTCAGCATCTTGGGAAATGTCTGCCGTGGTTGTGTCAACAGCCTGACAGAAATTGTTAATGTTTAAACTTCTTCCACTGACAGAATCCTGTCTTGCTGACAGTATTTGTCATATGAAACTCAATCTTTGTCAAACTTGCTTAAAAATTAACACTTTCTCCATTTCTTTTGCAGCTAACTGCCTGTGTGCTTTTTTTCCTCTTCCTTAAGTAATAAGATTTCAACTAGGTAATATTCCACAGTCCACAATGAGTCCAAGAGCACAAGCACATTATGAACTTATGGCCAGCTTGTCCTTTTGACCTCTGCTACAATGATAATTATGCTTTTATTCCTTGCCCATTTTTTTTGCCTTAGGAATCAAAGTTCTGAATTATTCAAGAGCCATAAAAATCCTATTTCTCAGTGTACAATGTGGAAAATCAATTAAGCAGAGTTAGCTTAGCACTTATATAAAAATCAAGTTACAAGTTTGTAGACATACATTAACTGAGTCCTTCCCCAACTCTGGTTTTGAAGGTCAGGCCAGAGGGATAGAGGAACAGGGTCAACAAGTCTTACCTGGAAAACTTATTCCAGCTCTGAACCTGAGAAGTCCAAGGATGAGTATTGGTTTGTACAAATAAAAAGGCAAGTCACATAATCAATGTTGTGTATCTTCCAAGAAAATGGCATGGGACTATCATGGACCATGTAAATTTATTTGTGTGAAGATGGTTGCACACAAGAAGACCTGAGCTAATTGTCAGTATCTCATTGGATGCTAAGTATAAAGTACCAGCATGGAAGACTTCTGCATGTTTTTATATTGTGTAACCAGAAGTGTGGAGACCTTCAGAATAGTGCAAGACATTATTTTGGAGCACCATGAGGAAGAATTTTGCCTTTGAATCCCTACTGATACCAAAACCATGTTCCTTGGTGTCTTTATGCAATCAACAGCCATTAGGATGCCTCAAAGTCAGTGAAAAAATCAAATCTTGGCTGTTCACATTAACTGAAAAGTTAACAAGAGTGATGTCCTGGATAGCTTTTAAAGCTGGGTTTATAACTTTTCCCACTTGTCTTTGCAGAAAATACTAAGTGGGCACTTCTTTAACCTTTGGGAAAGTGAATCCATTCCATTAGTAATCCTTGCATAAGCCTGATGTCGTGTCCCAAATGCTTCATATGGATCAAATATTATTATTCATTTAACTTCCTAGACTGATTTTTGTGTATTGTTGAATGTCTTTCATTTTCTGATCACTGAAAAAGACAAAAACAACCCCTAGGCAGGCAAAGAGTTATTTGTATGAAGCATAGACATAAAGTAATATAATCAAAGACACTGAACGCGGGCCAGAGAGATAAGGTTGTCTTGTATCTTCACTGCAGCACTGACTCTGCTTTTCAGTGTTAGTTTTTCAAGTTCATATGGAAAACTATTAAAACTTAGTTCCCTAAAATAAGTTATGAAGCTCCATACATAAACAATTAATTATTTGACCTGTTTCTGGAAGAGAAGATTACCTGCCTCTTCCACTGTAGTCAATAACAGTGAAAGGTTCTCAGAATCTATGTGCAATGGGGTATTTCTTCAAGCACTAAGTTCTTAACTTCTGGCACTTGGTCTATAGATTGAGTTTGGATTTGATGTTGTCACATCTCTCTTGCTGCTGGGTGGATGCCCTCGGTTTGTTTTCCTACACAAGGTATGAAAACATATGGGTACATAAGGTTGAGACCAGTAGAAGTCAGCAGCCTGAGCAAGGGACTCCCTGTCAGAGTAAGGAAGAAGGGGTTGAGGGAGGGTGAGGTGGGAGAGGGGGCAGGAAGGTGTGGGAAGGGAGAAAGTGAGGAGATGGGAGGAAGAGAGGAGCTAGAGCTAGAGGGAGGGAGGG
>JANHGL010008411.1:48760-79742 GCA_024611195.1 Ceyx melanurus
GAGGGAGGGAGAGGGGGAGAGGGGGGAGGGTGATGGATAGGAAGAAGTGGGAAGGGTGGGAGAAGGAGGGAGAGAGGAATAAATCTGTGATCACAATCCTTAATTATATGTACATTTATATGCTTGTGTCATCCAGACCTGTTTCAGATTCCTAGTGAATTGAGTCTGGCAAGGGAGGCCAGGGAGTTTATTTGCTGTGAAATACTGGGATTTTAGATGCTGAACCTTCTAGCATCATGATTTGAGTAGTTATGCTCACTGAAAAAAAAAAGGAAGTGTTTCTGGAAAACAGCCAAGGTGCCAAGGAAGAGTGGACTCCTATTAGGAAGTAGCTGAGAAAAATATTGACCATAGTCCATTTATGGATTTAGCAATTCCTACTTAAAAGCTTAAAAAATTACTTAAAATCAGGGCCTTATATTGTCTGCATCTTCCTTTTCCCATTTACCAAACTGAGATAATTACATTCATCTGCTCTGAAACATCTATGAAATTAAGAATTACAATATAATAGAATGGCCTAATATTGTTATTTCTTGTTTTGAAGTTATTTTGAACTTTACCACCAGTGCCTCATAAAGATGTAGGTTTTGTCTCTTTTAGATCCTGGTCAGTGTAATCAGGATGAATGTTTTTGAAATTCTGAAATTTTAGAAAATTTCTAACAGAAATTTGAGATACTGAATATATAGCCATGGCCTGCTTCCAAGAACAAAATTTGAACTCTGTTAAATTAGGATTTATAAAATATTGTCAGAGGAATCCAATCTTCCCTGAATTTTGTATCATTTGATCTCACAAAAGTTTGCTCATGTTGCTATATTTGAAGTTGATTATCAAGTAGAATCAATTATCTTTTTTCCAACGTGCAGGAATAATGTCAGATGATTATAGCAGATGGCAAAATTTTATATTGTTGATGTGATCTGTAATTCTAAGAAAGTTTTCAAATCAAAAATTTGAAAATTCTTTATAATGCAATGTCATCTCTATTTTACAGGTGAAGAAACTCAACAGACCAGCCAGACCTAAGAAGGTAAGTACATAGATCATGTGTACTGATGCAGAGACATATTTACGTGACTTGGTCAGAACCATAAGGATAATTGTTTGCAGACCCAAAATAAAAGTCCTATGTGCCCAGAATCTTACCCTTTTCATAGTGGAAACAATCCCATATATGTGTCAAAAAGCATGCTAGAGAGTTTGAAACAAATCCATCCTGCCATTCCTGAGTTAGCTCTGGGTGAAAGATGAGTATCTGTTTGAAACAAAATCAATTTGTTCAGTTTTCTTGAAAGTTATTGCTGTCAAAAAGAAAAAAATGAAGTTTTAAACTTGATTTCCAATTATTCATTTATGAAATACTAAATTTGATTGGAATAAGAAAGAGATTTGATTGGAAAAAAAAAATGTAGGCAATGCTCAGCAATTCCATACCAGACACAAGCAATAAAAAAAACCATGAGCTATGCAGATGGGGTCCTATCAGATGTAAGATACAAAATTCAGCTCTAAAATGAAAGATTTTGGATCCACACAGGGTTTATCTGGAGGCTGCTTGGAAACTGGCGGACTGAAAGATAGATATTGAAAACTTAAACTGTCTCTTTGTGTTCTCTGGCCAGCCTTGCAGCAACCTGTTCTTCCCCAAACCATGGCACATCTGTGAACAGCTTCTTTGAGTGATCACCTGCACTGAGTGAAACTGAAAATCCTTCATTCTCCTTGACACAAGTGTGATGATGTAAAGAAGAGAACAGAGTCGAAAAGCCTATGAGAGCAGAGCAGAGCACAGACTATGCAGCCTGAGTCCTGGGCTAAATAATTATCTCCGGGTATTGTATTATTTGCATAATTAAAAAGTTTGGCTGTATTTCCGACACGCTGTCTCCTACATCAGGGAGGTGGTGGGGGCGAGTTAATCAGCAGGAGGAAAGTGAAGGTTAATGAATTGTTATTCAGATGGTGCAGGCCCTGAGAGATTTGTGGATAATTGATACCATTTGGGAGCTAAGGCAGTGGAAGACAAGAGAGGAGCTGCTGCAGCAGCTAGACTGGAAAAGAGCAAGCAAATGATAACTTAGCAATTATCATTTTGATGCGTTTGTTTGGGGTTTTTTTTAACTTCTTTCTCTGTCTTGGTCTTTTTTTTTTTTTTTTTTCCCTTTTTGGCTCCCTCATGAATTGAGTAGAATTAAGATGGATGTAAAAGAATCATTAAAAAAAAAAATATCTGGCAAAGGCAATGGCCTTTGAAATCTCATCTGGGAAATTGTCATATGGAGGGGGGAAAAGATAATTTAGCAGGAGCTGGAGGTGTGGTATCAGCTTCAGGTTGCAGAATTTCCTTTTACTTCCTTATGTTTTTTTTTTCCAGCAGGTGAAATTCCCTTTTCTAGATGTTCACTGTAACTTCTGTACACCATTAGCTCTATCTATTATTCATGCTTTGAAAACATCTAGAGGGCATGAACTCAGACCATGCTGTATTCATCATTGTCCAAAAAAGCTGCTATCCCAAGGACCCTACAGCTTTTTACAAGAAATTACCTTAAGAAGAAAGCCATGAGTTGACGTGTAGTGCCTAAAACTACAAACAGGTGAGTAAAAGAAGCCACATCTGCTGAACTGGGCCACGGTAATCACAAACTTTAAAATATTATTCTGAACCACGCTGAAAGGTGTATTGTGTATGACTGAGATGGAGTTAATTTTCCCCACAGCAGCCCTCCCAGTGCTGTGTTTTGCACTGAGAGCTGGAAAGGTGCTGATCACACCACCGTGCTGTGGCTGCTGCTGGGCAGGCCTCACACAGAACCAAGGATGATGTTTTTTTAACATTCCCTCTTCAGTGAGATGGGATGGACAAGATCTTGGGAAGGGACATGACTGGGACAGCCAACCCAAATTGGCCGAATGGATATTCCATACCATGAGATGTGAGTTTAACTATAGTTCAGCTAGGAAAGCTAGTAAAAGGAGAAAAAGGCATGGCAGCAGCTTGTCCTCCAGACCAACCACTACACGTTTGGAACCCTGCTTCCCAAAGAGGGCCAGACATCATCTGCTGAAGAAAAGTAAATAATAAATCTTTGTTTTCTTTGGTTCTACTCACGGCCTTGCTTTGCTTTTCATTAAACTGCATTTGTCTTAACCTACGAGTTTCATGTTATTTTCTTCCCCCTAGTCCAGCCGAGAGGAGAGGGGAGGAAGTGATAGAGAGGCTTGGTGGGTACCTGGCATCCAAAGTCAAACCACCACAAGGGGTTCATCAAGCTGCCTGTATTCAACATCCTAAGGAAGATGTGAGAAACACCACTAAAAGATTTCTGTCCAGGCACAGCTTTCAAAAGACTGTGACTAAAAATTGGCAAGATGGAGGTTTTACCAATCTTGAACAAGTCTTTTATAGAAAACAAAAAAAACTAATAACTTAATTCTGAGAAAATTATTTATCATTTAAGCCATTTATATATTAAAAAACAACCAACCAATCAACCAAAAAAACCCCCACAACCCTTTATCATTTATTTCAGGTAATATTCTATTACTATAATTCATTAAGGATCCAAAATGAACCTCAAGAAGCTCCTTGACACTGGTTGCTTACCAACATCAGCTTGAGACATTTAAAAAACACATTTAAAATGCTTACTTTTGGTCCACAATCAAAAATATATCAACAAACATGTTGATTTTTCATTAGTTTAAAGACAGACCAAAAAGTACTTGAGGAGCAGTGCCTTTCTTAGGTAAACCTGGAAATTTTTATGTATGGGACATTCTGATAGTTTAAAAAAATAATTGCTGTGGATCCCAGTTTACCTTAATGGGAACTGGACTATTCTTTCTGCCTACTGGGAAGGAAGTGATAGTATCATTACTTATTGTTTTCCAGGAAAATCTGTACTTTGCTACCAGTGAAATTTTGCTGCACCCCCTAAGCATTTTGGTGCTTACTCCATGTTCTGCAGAAAAACCACATGACTTTTGACCAAATGTATACAATCAATATCATATTTACTCAGACTTTGTTAATCATAGAATGATTTGGGTGGAAAGAGACCTTTAAAAGTCATTTAGTCCAACTGCCCTGCAGTGAGCAGGGACATCTGCAACTAGATGAGTTTTTTCAGAGTCTCATCCAACCTGAGGCATTGACCAACTCTCTGAAAGCCTGGGTCACTGTTTCACCACTCTCATTGTAACAAATTTCTTAAATCTAGTCTGAAATCACCCTCTTATATTTTTAAACCATTACCCTATAATATTTCCCATCTCTTCCACTGCTGTTAGTCTCAAACAAATCCGTTTTCCAGTTACATCCCACTGAACAGTCCTCTTTTCTAATTTGCCTATCTGTCTTTGAACTTTTTTTTTCTTTTATTTTCTTTTTATTTTTTTCCTTTTTTTTTTTTTCATATTACAAGTTTCTACACCTTTGAGACCTTAGCAACTTCAGGAAAGTTTTATTTATTTATTGAATAAAAAATTCAGTGGGAAAAGAACATACACTCACACGTACCTGTATGGTGGGAAGGGGAGGGGGTGCAGAATCTAGGGCACTTCTTGCCTTGATGAAAAAGATGACAGGTGCCCCCCACTGCAAGCGTGGGACTGAGAGACCGTGGATTGAATTTAAGGAGGATGCTACTGACTTCAGGGAGAACTCTTCTACCTGCAATATTTCCTTGTAGTTAATATATACAGCACACTGCTGAAGCTAGTTATAGAGACAGGCAAGTGTGAAAATTAATTTAAGAGGCAGTTACACAGATTTTGGGTGAAGGTCTGAATAATGAAAATAGCACTGCTAGGGACATATTTTTGGCTGATTCCAGTGCTGAAATACGCTGTAATGTTGGCTGATCTCAATTTAATACAATCCTGCAAGCAGGTGTCCTTGATGGTGCTTCAAGACTTCTTGCAAATAAGTCCTTATGTTGCCACTTTTAAAATATATGGGCAGTATTGTTGGGCACAAATCACAAACACAAAATAAATGGGGAAAAAAAAAAGAAAAAGAAGAAGAAAAAAGACAAAGCATTTTGCATTGAGGAATAAAGCATTTAAAGTAACTGGATATTCTTTAATAATAAGCATGGTGGGAAATAAAGCCCTGCAACTTTATCAGGGTGACTTAAACAAAAGTTATATTAATACTTCCTAGATTTATAAATATCGTCTGGGTCGCATGAATGGCAGCATTGATCAGAGTGAAAGACTGGCTGTGGAGAGAGAGTTGATGTCTTGCTGCAGTACATCATATAAAAAATATTGCTACTTTCCCTTTGTGTTCCCATTTCTTCTTTTTTTTTTTTTTTTATGCTACTGTCTTTGACCCAAGGACTACCTCCACCCTGACAGCAATTTTGGACACACTTTAATTCAATAGACAAAGGCATATCAACTCCCCCTGCTCAGAAGCTGAAACCTGAAAAACATAAATTTAAGCCAAGGAAGCTTTCTGAAAACAGAGATATTTATGCACCATTACCAAAAGACTGGAAGAATCATTGTCACTTCTGCTTAGTAAATCCAGCCAAGCTTGAATTTTCACATCCATTTTTTAGCCTTCTAAAATGTGTGTGCTCAGCTAATCATCAATACCTTAGATAAATTGGGGAAACTGCAGGTGAATATTCTACTTTAGATATTAGGTATTATACTATGGTGAGTAATGGAATGATAACTCTCTTCATATGGCTTTTTTTTTCTTCCAATGAAATAAGAAAGGGCCTACATATTCACCTTAAGACCTTCAACACCAAGTGCCTTGAATTAGATAACACATTCCTGTCTATTTGATTTTTAATCAGTTAAAATTGTGTAGATTAACCCTGCCATTCTTCCACCTTTGGTAAAAAAAAAATAATAAAAACTCATTTCTGCTCATTTCATTATTACTCTATTATTGTTTATGATAGATAGTGACTAGATTTGAAAAGAATCAGAATTTAATGTGATACAAAACTTTGATGTCTCCCAGAAAGAATACATTGAGTTTGAAGCAGATGCCATCACTGACCATTGAGCTAGAAACTTCCTATTTTATGGGTCTACTGCAAAATTTAATCCAATCTGTTTCATTAGCAAAATCCAAGCAGTTGCAAAGCACACTCATCTGTTCTTGGAGTATTAAAATAGAATGGATTTCATTGTCTGAGGGAGCCAAGCTCTACAGAAGCCACCAGGGATATTGTCCTTCTGATTGCAGCAGGGTAGATAATCTTACACCATACCAGTATCTTCTGTCCCCATTGGTGAAAAAACAGGAGTGAAAGAGCTGGAAGTCTTCACAGACTTTTTTGCCTAACCTAGTGCTTTACCCCGATGAATATTTCTTCTGCATTGACAGCTGCACAGTAAAAGCAGCTCCGTCTGTTAAAATATGCAAATGACCAGCATGCATCTTTCCTCCCTCTCCTACTGGGCAGGGAATTCTGAATCTAAATATATGGCAGAAAAAAACCCCAGAGAATCAGAGTGAAGTGAATCTCAAACCAAGGGATTGCAGTATATTTGGTTGGGTATTGATTTCAGTGAAGAGAAAAAACCAAACAGGGACATAAATACTGGTTCTAATTTCTAGAAATGTTTTATCTTATACTGGCAGAAGCAGTGTAAAGGACAAAAGGTCACTAAATTGTAGCAAAGCTAAGTCATAGCACTGACAAATCTTTAAAAGATAACTTATAGTTATGGATAAAAGTGTACTGAAAGAGAACAAAATTAAACTGGTGAAATGACTGAGCTGAACAAGAAAAAATTGTTTTTCCTAGAAGACAAGCAGATTTTGTTTACTTAATAACTCAGAAAAGAGACTAACTAACTCCACTTTCCATTTTTTGTGTGTTCATTTGTTTTGCCTTTTGGTCTGTTTGGTTATACTTAATGTAAACACAAATTTAGGAAAGATAAAGGTACCTGGTAATAACAACTCAAGACACCCAGTGCTGGCGTATTTTTACAGCCACTAAGGATGGTATCTGACCTCAGTGTTTACTCAAAACAAGACTCTATTCTAAGTCTTAGTTATCAATTGTAATATTTTCTGAAAGAACTGAAGAAAGATCAGTCTTTGAAATAGATGCAATAGATAAAAGAGGAGAATGCTTTAAGAAAATGAGTTGGGAAATGTATGATGACATGTGAGCACAAGTTCACTGATGAGCTGAACTGTGGTTTTAGAGACTGAGACAGCTGAGATGCCCATTTCTTGCACTATATTTTCTAGCTTATGGTCCCTTTTCATTTAGGTATTCAAGTGTCATATTTTCATGCAGGACCAGTTCCACTGTTTCTGAACATAACAGGTAAACAAAAGAGAAAGCTGATAATCAGATTTGAGGTTTTTCTGCAGTTTGAGATGTGTGTCTTGGTAAAATTCTAAACTTACTTTACCAACTTACAACTATGGAGTGCATATTACCACTTGGTGTCTCTAATTCAGATTGATGGGGTAATTATTCCAAATTCAGATCTTTATTCCAAGAACAATAAATGAAGAAGATGAACGGTGTTATTAATACATCTGACCACTCAGTGTAAAGTTATATCACACTTGGTATCATAAAAAAAAAGAATTTCACTTTCTCCTGTTATATATTGGGCCTTTCAAAATGGCCTCCTAAATCATCCACTGAATGAATTTAGCTCTTGATTTTATCCTTGTTACAAATATCTCATAACAAGCTTCCCAGAGACATCTTCCTTTGGCCGATCTCTTTCTTCATTGTTGACCAAGAAAAGCTAAGATGGTTTTCTTGAAACCATGTCACTCCCTTTTTATTTTCCTTGTTTACATATATATATATATGTGTGTGTGTATATTTACATATATATATATTAAGGAAAGGGAAAGTAATGAAGATAATATACGAAAAGAATCTTGAACTCATTGTTTTGAGATACAGGTCACTCTTTTCTGTTCTTTTCTTCTTCCTAATGAATTCCTTTTAAACTTCAGTCCAGTCATGAATTATTGGATATGTGGGCCCTTTTTACAGATGGAACAGCAATGGCACATAATCTATACAGCTGTGCATGCAGTATCTGGCAGAGATCCAGCTAGTTTTCTACTTGCCAGTAAGCCACATTTTTGGCTAGAAGAACCACAGTTGTTCCAACTTTATTGGCCCTAATCACACCAATATTTCCACATTGTAGCAACTGGTGCCAAAGTCATTCATGTTCATTTCACTCCCTAGCAATGACTATGTGATCTAATTTCATAATTGCTCTAAGTTATTATATGAAAAATGGTGGTTAAATAAATGTTGCTAACATATAGCTTTTTTTTATCAGCAAACCTCAAGGTAGTTTTCAAAGGAGGTCATTTTTACACCCATTAATAAATAGGGAAACAGATAAAAACAGGTGAAATATGCTTACTAAGTTTACTAAGTTTTTCTTTCAAAAGGAAAACAAAACAAAAGCAAAACCAAACAAATAACAAACAAAAAAACCCAAACCACAAAAAAAACCCCACCACAGTAACAAAAATGCAAAATAAACAAATAAACACCAATAAAAACCCAAGCAAATAACAGGATACCAATTTCCAACTGCATCTATATATATCAAACCATCTCCAAGGCATCATTTGTTAGCAAGTTTCTCAACACAGTTTTGTCTGGTGCCAACTAGCACTCCATAATGCTACCTCCCTCCAGTAAAAGGTCCATTGCCCATTTTATTTGCTGGTATAGACTTATCCCTTTGTGTAATTCCATGCATCTCCCTATGAGGTTGCTTTATTTCTCTACATAATCAATGTAATTTTTTTGGTGTTGTGAAATAAGAACTAGAATTTTACCAGCTAACTGATAATTATGTTTGACTTTGAAAAACATTATTGTCTTTGCCAACACTCTAATACCTTTTTTTAAAGCCAGATTTTAATCCAATTAATTTGATCATAGGAAAACTAAAAGGAAAGAAAATAAGTGATAAACCATTGTTTTTGTCTAATGTGGAAAGCAAGAATGAAAGACATTGGATCTATTAGGTGCTATCCCATACAAATTAATCTCCCTGTTTTACCAAGGAAACAAGAACAGTGTATGAATATATCTTCCATGTAGGAGGTAGCCATCAAGCAGTCTTAGAAATGAAGATGGAATACCTGAAAATGAGATAAATTCATTTCTGAGAAAACAAAACATGCTCTTACCAACAGTGGCAAATCAAAACTAGGTATTAGAAACCTTAAATATATCCCCTGGGATCCTTACTTTTCCTCCCACCTCACCTAATAGCTATATAATTTGAGTGATTCTGTTCAGGAATTTTATCACTGAAGCTTTTATATATTTTTACTGTCAGCAGAATATTAGAATATGCAATTTTTCAGAAACAGTGTGTAAGGAAGTATCATTTTCAAGGATTTTTTTTTCTATCTCAGAATCATTCCAAGCTGTGAGTTAATTTACCACTTAAGAATGTGTAAAAAAAACCTGATTCTGAAAGAAAATGTTTTGCAATTATGGAAACAAACATTGGTTTTGACCTGATCCAAAATAGTATCTGTTTTGTTTTATTTTGTCTAGTGAAAATGTTTGCTATTTCACTCTCTCATCTTGTACTAAAATTGGAAAAAAAGTGAGAGAATTTAAAATTTTCATGGTTTGGTGGCTCTTTCCTGCCAGTTCTCTTTTTGAGTCATTCACCTCTGTTTCACTGCAATCAGAGAGAACATAAAGAAACTCCATGAAATCTTACATATTCAATACATTTTATATGTATCATAGATTCTATTATGATAAATTATGATAAAGCAAATAATACAACCTAATAATGATAACAATACAATATGGCACCATCTTAACATCATGACAGGACTACCTAATTTTTTTTACTAAAGTCACGTGTTTAAGCTTACAGAAAGATTTATTTTGAGTAACCATATGGAAAATGTAATCACCTGTAACCATCACAAAACATGTGTCAGTAAGTGGAGGCGTTGTCTACTAAGTTCTTTTAGAACATCACACAATTTACCAGCACTTTTCAGGACTTCATGCAAGGCAAATAGTTTTTCTTGCAACACTTCCATTTTGTTCAAACCTAAGCTTGGTTTTGAGCTGTGCCAGCTGTATGTGCTAAACTATAAGCACAGTAAATAATTTGTGTAGCATATAACTTTAAATTTTTGAAGTTAAAGATCCAAATGCCAGCAGAAACACAGACTGACATTATCCCTACCATTTCATCATTTTTTTTCATAGCTACAGGAAAAAAATAAGAGACACACTGAGAGGCTTTTAAAATAAATAAATTACTTCATTTCAATAATACAAAAAAAAAAATTAACTATTTTCTACATTAATTTATACTTGGTTTGCATAAACCAGGTAGGGGTTTGTATCTTAAATCTTATGGCTCACACTCATTCCTAATCCTCATTAGAAACAGCAGTGTATGTTGTATTTTAGGTAGATGCAGAATGTGTGTCTAACATAGAAATACACCATAACCACTTCCAAAATTATGTGAAGATTCAAATTTTTAAGGATGCAATACATGGGGGATGTTAGGTATTGCTATTCTTTTTGGTTAAATCTCAATTCTTTGCAATCAACAGGCATTTTGTCATCAACTTCCTTGAGCATAGGATCAACCCCTCTAGTAGTATTTGGCATCCTTTCTGAGGTTAACCTGAATCATCCATTTCAATGGCCTATTAACCACAGGAGAAATAAACAAAAATATAAGTACATCTCACAGTTCAAAGAACTGCTTAAATAGGGGTGATTTTACAGAATCTGAGTTTCAGCTAAATGCACCATGAGATTAAAAGAAGGCTTTACAAAAGCAATTGCTTTGCAGGTACTTGATCTGACTGTGACTTTGCGAACTTTGCTGTACGTTTACACACTCTGTGGCTTTAAGTATCTCTCAAGTACTGTATGGTAATAATTAGCAGCCAGAGGCAAAATAATCAGTGTTAGTTTCATTTAATGCTAAAGCCAAAACAGGTATATTTTCTCTTGGCTGAAATGTCAGACCTTATCTGCATTATTCTGAGATCAGATGGAAAAAATGTGCCTTTAAACATAGTTCTGAATAAGACTCCACCATCTGTAAACATGTTAATCTGAATGTAAGCTATGCCTTCTAGTGGATAGAGAGGTACATTTGAAATATGCAGACTGAGTTAATATTTCAGCATTACTGATTTATGAGGAAACACTAAAAAATAAATCAGAATTAAAATTAACAAGTTGAATCAATATTGAATTAATTTAGGTAAATATTAATATTTTAGCTTGGCTACATTCATGGGAATTTTTGAGTGGAAAGATATTGCTAATGTTTCTGAGCAAAAATTTTTAAGGAGTGAATACAAATCAAAGAAGGTGTTTCCATAAGGCCCATCATGTCATGTGAACATTTTCACTTTCCATAACTTAAGACCTCTTTTGGCATCTAATGTTTCTTAAAAAAGGTTGCTCTTAACTCTTTTGTGAGCACTTCAGATCTCATCCATGCACATTAGAAAAGCAACAAAGATGTGCAAATCTTCCCCCATGTGTTTCCAATGATGCATGTGCTTTGTTTTCCTCCCCATCACAACACAGGAGTAATTTTCCATCTTCTACTTGCCAAGGTGTCATCTAAATTATGGTAAGTGGACAGGGAAGGATGCTAAACAGCCAACTTCTGTTTTATTGGTTTTGTTGTTTGCAGAGTGGAACATTAGAAATGCCCAAACAGATCAGATATTTCTTTAAATTTTGAAAGAAAGAAAAAAATTGTTCATCTCAGACCTTGTATGACAAATTTCAACAAGGAGTGAATTTTTATGGTCAAATTACAAAACCCCGAAAAAAGCAGTTTATAATGGAAATGCTGATACAACCGTAACTAGGGTATTGCAATTGCATCACTATAAGAAAATTGGTTTAGATAATATACCATTCTAGAATGACTGCAGTTCTAAATGATCCTGCATCTCCATAAATCTAAGCTAACTCAGTAATTCAAAATTACTAAGATTTAAGTTTAGTACCAATAAGCAATAATCTTATGGCTATTGCTATAATAACCGTTGGTCTGTGCTCCTTTATTTCACAGCAGGTGGTCTTTGGGTTGGTTTGTAGTCTGAATGAAAATACTCCCAACTAATTCAAAACTAATTTCTGAAGTTGAGAAGAGGCACATTTCCAAACTTTCTTACAGTTCCCTTTCACTAATAGAGAGCTTGTTTTTTTGGTGTTGTTTTGGTTTTCTTTCTTTTCCCATTTCACTTTAATCAGTACCTAAGCATATTGTCCCTTTTTGCACTGTTTTATACTAATATATTATATGATGACAGCTGACTCATGTATTTCTGCAAACTGTCAAGGAAAATACACTGAGGAACACAGAAACTCCTCTAAACACACTGTGTGTCTTTACATCATCTTGCTTCCTGCCCACATCCCCTATACACCCAAATACTAAAATCTCACTCTTGAGTCCTCTGTCAGACTTGCCAGACTCTTGTGGGTGTGACTTTAGTGACTGATTCAGGCCAGCAGCAAGTAAGAAGAAAATCAGACTAATAAAACCTAATCCCACAATTCACCAGAGCATGAAATCTCCTTTTCTTTGGACTATAACAGAAGAACACTCAACCTTCCTTTCACATAAGGGTAAGACATGTCCCCTTCTGCCATAGGCTTTATTTTGTTGATAAGAAGTCTTGTGGTACCTTGTCTTTGTGTAAGGCAGGGTCCTGAGTTTGACATGCAGTATTAAGTTTTGATCTGGAGATATTTTGTTTCCCACAGAAGCCTCTGTCAAAATACCATGGTCTACTAACCATCAATCCATGGTCTGCCTATATACATCTTTGGCACTTCTGCTCTAGATTGATCATCTTGGCCATATTATGTAGATTGGATTTGGAATGTTCATTCTCCTGTCCCTTCCTCATGGGATGGATGGCCTTATTGCCACCAGTGTCTCCATCATCTTCTTCCAGAGTGACATGAGAAGACAATTGTTCCCATCCCTTCCCACCCCTTCTTCTCTGCAGGTTTGTCAGATGCAAAAAGAACAGGCACTACCTGCAGGCTACAGTTATTACTTTCACTAGGATCAAGAAAGAAACTTTTGATAAACTAGCTCAGATATTTAACCCTTCAAGAGCAGAAATAAATTAAAACAAAACAAAAAAACTAATGGAAATGAGCTCATGGGATAAGCCAGCATCTAAACTCTGCTAGGGTCTGCCCCTAAGTCTGTCTTGCAAGGGGATCCTTAACTAGTGAGAAACCCAATAAGGCAGTTAATACTTTGTTCAATAAAGACAAAACAAATCTACCAGCTACAAACCAAAGTACTACTGCAAAATTTTTAACTATTGGGTTAATTTTTGGGTTAATTCAATTTTTACAAATCAAAATATTAGGCCATTTTTGGACACTGGCACTGCTTTTCAAATCTCTGAAGGCTTAGTTCCTCCAACTCTTTATCCAAGCTTGAATGTTAGTAGACGTTGTTTGACTCCATGGGAAGAGTTGAAGAGTTAACAGTCAGGCACCTCTATTAAAAGAGGACTCATTCTCTTAATCTGTGCTGCTTTCTCTCCTTGCTGACTTTAGACTTTATCCTTTTGTCTGTTCCTTCTTTTCCCCATAACACGATGAAAAATTGCAGGGGGATTGGGAGTGTAAACAGAGAAAATACTATATAAGATCAATACAAAATCACAAGCAGGAAATTTGTGCAGAAAAAGTCTACATAATAGCCAAAATGAATGGCAGAGAAACCTCTAGGCTGGGATATGCTCCTATGCATCATCTTTTCATTCTCAATAATGGAGACATTTACAAAGACCAACTGTCAGTGACTAGCTTGTGAGCAAGAGTCTGAATTCATCAAATAAAAAGACAAATTTTCTAGTGATGGAAAACCACAACTCTGTTGACTTCAAATCAAACCATGCCAGCTTGTGAATTTATCCCAAACTGCTAGCTTGGTTCTCTTCAGTAATGACCTTGAATAGACTTAGATTGGTGTGAAAGAGATGAAAAATGGTCTGTAGCCTGTTATCAGCGCATTTCCCTACTCCCAGCCTTTAATCCCCTGAGAGTAGCAGAAGTGAAAAGGTTTCAAACTTCTTATGAAAATATTTTTCCACCATGCCTGTTCCCTAGCCCTGTCTGTTCTCCTTTCTCTCTGCATAAGCAGTTTTAGACTTTATTTAAGTGTCGCATTTCCAAGTGTTCACGACTCCGTACAAAGCTCGTCACACATCACTCATGCCTTATTTCACGGGTTGAGCTGGTAATTAGCATATTTCACAATTAGCCAGTGTATTTGCTTTGCTAATTTCATTCCATGATGAAGGTGCTAACTTGGCGTGAAGCTGTAATGTACTGGTTGATTTATTAAGCTTTCTCTGATGGATGAAAATCACATGCTGTGCCTTTACTGTCGGGGAAAGTTAACAACATCCATTTGTAAGAGATGGTATTTGAAAAGTGATGTTGGTGTGATTGAATGTGTGAATCTGTAATGAAGCCAAGTCAGATATCTCCTTCCCGATAAAACAGTATTCAACTTCTGTGGTGGCTCCTTCTCGACAAGGGGCTTTTCTGCCCAGATTCCTCCCCTAAAGTATGCAAGCACCAAATACTTATCAGGTATTTAGCACTCAGGTTTCTGCAGATGGAACTGAACAGCTGTAGAAGAGTGAAGTGCCTAAACCCTCTAAAAGCCTGCATCTTTCAATTTGCTGTTCTTTTCTTAATGAAGCTGCATATAAAATGCATAGTTGACCAATCAGTTGAGTTATATGTCAGACCACAGGCTTTCAAGTAGTCTTTTTTGAGGAAGAACTCCCTGGTCCATGAACTCTGGCTGTGAAACCTGACGTATTTATGTCCACATACTCTTCATCTTTACAAACGAACATTTGACTCTGTGGCTAAATATTAAACTAAGCAGTGGAAGGGCCCATTATTTGTCCACAGAACCCATGGGTATTCTGCCATGTCCATTTTATGACACTCCCTTTTTCTTAGAAAATGAAAAAAAGAGACCGACCAACTACAAGATGTCTGTTGGAAATAGTCCTTGGCCATTGGTAACCCAGAACTGTGCAAGGTCAATTAATTTGAGATAATGAAGGTACTGTTTGGTTCAGTACATCTAGTTTCCCCAGACTGCTAAACACATGGGATCTTCCTACAGCTGATGAAAAGACATGATATGTCCACAGCTCAAATCAACAAGTCTATAAGGTGTTTCCTAAGACACCAAAACTTAAAGGAACACATGGCTGTGGTTTAGAATTTTGGCATAAAAACGTAGCTATAGGTTACTCATCATCTTCTCTATATCAGAACTCGCATGTGTTTCTCTAAAATGTGAAAACAGAAAGAAAAGAAGAAAAATAATAAGAGAAATTAGACAAGAATAGAACAACCCCAGAATAGGGATTAATTTTCTTTAGGTAGATACTAAAATTACACAAATGAAGTCAGCATAAGCTGCTGCTCTTCATATTTTGTTCTGATTTTTCTGCATCTCTATTCTCTTTATGTGGGGTTCAGCTTTGCTTTGTAAAGCTATACACCAATATGATAAGAGTATTAATGAAAACAAAAATTTGGATACAGGAATGAAATGAAAGCAAAATCTTGAATCTATGTATGCTCCTAAGCATGTATGTACCTTGCCAATTGAGCACGTGCTTAACTGCTATCAACTCCAGCAGCTTAAAAATACAGGCAGATTCAGAATATGTTGTTTTCCTGCATAAAGTGCTTGCTTCTTGCACCTGCTCTTGAATTATGTTAGCAGGTTTAGGAACCAGGGCACTGCTTTCCTACACAATTGACAATGGTTTAACCTGGACATAACCAATCTTTCTGAGATAAAAAGCCAGGAAAATATATTGTAAAAAGAACATTACTGACCTTACTGACTTTGGACTGCCCTTCCACTCCTGCCATCAAAATGCATTCTTGTGTCCCTTCCCTTTCTCCTCTATAAGCACCCCACCCTTATGCCTTCAACCTCCTTTTATTCCTTGGCTCAAGCCGATTTGTAACTCAGCAGAAGGCAGGAGCTGCTGCTTCACACACATTTTGCCTCAGTGTGAGCCCCCAGTTCACACTTCCAGCTGAGCTTAGAGACTACAATCATTAATTATTGTTACTCGTGTTGTTGTTTATGCTCCAAGAGCTGCTTTTTAACCCCAGAAGAGTTACAAGAAGCTTAAGATATGCCATTTGGCCAACCTTATATCATCAAAGAGTATGTATAATTCAGTACATTAAAAGACACCTTGACTTTTTTTTTTTTTTTATGTTTTTTTAAGCTCCTGCTTAATTTATCTATATAAAACCTGTTTTAAACTGGACAATACCTACCTACCAGAATGGAAAGCTTTTCTGTAGATTAGGTCAAATGCAACCTTTTGGAAACATATACTCAATATCTGCTTAATTAATCTAATGTATCAAACTGCCATGTATATGGTGAATTATGGGACATGATATGGATAGTTGTGGGTTTTTTTTGTCAAAAATTTTCAGATTTGCAACAAGCCTTAATATTGTTTCTGCATTTAGCAGACAAGTAAGATACCTTCTCCCTGTATTTTACATATATATATATGTAAAGGGGCTGTTTATGTCCTTCACATTTTTCATTTGTTAAGTCTAGAGAAGAGAAGGCTGAGAGGAGACCTTATTGATCTCTACATCTACTTGTAGGTTGTGGTTAAGTGAGTGTTGGTATCTTCTCCCAAATAACTAGTGATAGGACAAGAGGAAATGGGCTTAACATGCACCAGGAGTGGTTTAGGTTGAATATTATGAAATTTTTATTTTACTGAGAGAGTGGTGAGGCCTGGGAACAGGCTGCCCAGGGAGGGAGTGGAATCACCATTCCTGGAAGTGTTTAAAAACATCTGGATGTGGCACTTCAGGACACAGTGTAGTGGTCATGGTAATGTTTAGTAGACTTGATGATCTTGGAGACCATTTCCAACTTTAATGATTCTATTATTCTATGATTGTATGATTCTGTTGTAACTGATTTCCTTATTACAGTTTCAAATCTCTCCATGTGGGTACTGACTTACCACTGAGGCAGCCAACATGCAAGAATGAAAGTTCAGGTGTTAGTCACCTTGGTAATTCCTCTTAGTCCAATCACTGGATGTGAAAGCAGGTTTCCCAGCAGCAGTTCCCTGAACTGGTGGGATCAGTGATGTCCACGAAGCTTTGCCATCATCTTGCTGAAGAACCCTAAGCTATTAAAATGAGGCTAACTCCAAGGTGTTCTATGTTATCAGCTCAGGTGGGTGGATGCTGGAGCCCAAGATTGCAAATGACTAGGAGACACATCTGAAATTACCATGTAGCTGATATCTGTTAGGAGATCGACTTAGTGACTACTCTTACTGTAGGACACCAGCACTGAACAGAAGCCCTTTTGTATTTCTCCTACACAAGATATAATACTTGAAGCTGCATCAGAGAACAGAGCTTGAGAGAGCAGTTCATGAGAACCTGCAAGTTTATTAATGATCCCAAAATTTGAAGCTTGGAGCTTCCACCAGCTGGAAGCAAGGCTGATGATAGAAGGTAATAAAGAACATTCATAATCCAATACATAGGGAACTGGATTAAGTCAGGGAAGCAGAAATGGATGAGAGTGACTACCTGATGGGATAGAGACATTTTAATGCATATATATAGCATAACAAAGCAGCACACATAAACTCAGCTTCTTTAAGGCCTGGGTTCTGCTTTCTGTCCTCACTTCCCTTCACTGAATAGTCACAGAGCACTCTCTTGCTCAGCATGTCAGCATGACCCTTTTGAAAAGGTGAGTTACCTGTTTCAGTTCCAGTCACTGATAACATTTTCTCTTCACTCTCTATACATAACTGAAGTGTTGTGTTTGGACCTCCTCAGATTCCCTGCAACACATCAGCTGTCTTATACAGATTTTTTTTTTAAATCCTTAGATATTAGTCACACAACTCAATGGTTTATTGCCCAGATGTTTAACTCCCTCATGCCCCAACCATCGCCCCAGTATTTAATCTCTCAGTGCTTTAGGCTTGCATTATTTTAGTGTCATTACAACTTAGAGAGATGGGATGTATTACACAATAGCACAGTGGGACTTATTGACAAATAAGACAGATGATTCTGGAAAGTAAGCCTCCAGTAAGACAGGTGAACCCATTTGTCTGTTGGGGTAGAAGTAGTTTGGTCATTCAATCTACCAGGGTAGATTGATACAGAAAGGGTTATCAATCATTAGAACAGGCTGACCAGGGAAGTGGTGAAGTCACCATATATGCAGGTACTTAAAATACATTTATATGTGGAGTTAAGGAACATGATTTATTACAGACAAGGCAAGTGGCTTTCGGCGAGGTGTTATGGAAAGAAACAACAAAGGAAGGTCCTGACACTTCTACTGACTGTGACTCACTTCACCTACTGCCCATGAGCCACAATTTCTCTGTTGCCTGTAAATTCGTGCTGATGCCACTAGATGGTGCTTTTAACCTCTGGAAAAATCTGCAGTGCTCACAAGCACGGGTTTGTTTTTTTTTTTCATTACACAGTAACTCTAGAGGTCCGGGGCAGAGGGATTTTTGCAGAAGAGAAAATTTATCCCGCATGAGGCGATACACAGATATAGCAGTAAAAAAGAGAACTTCTGTACTGCCTTCTTTCAGCAATATTGTTACACTTGTGATCCTGAAGCAAAATACACTCCCTAGGTACCCTGACAGCTGCTGACAGTAAGGGACAATCTGGTCTGCAAAAGCAGTGCCTTTCAACGATGGCACTGGCCAGACTCCATCAGGGCTGCACAGGCTGGAGGACTCACAGCTCTGGATCAGCCCTGGAAAGGCTGCATGTATGCAGATTTCCCTGGAAGCATTGGTCCTTGTGTTTCCAGACCATCTGGCTCCTGGCTCGGACACCAACCGGTGGGATGCAGGTGTTTGGGCAGCCTGGTGAGAGAGCTGGCCCATAAGCCAGGCAGTTTTGAGGATCCAGCATATTAGTGAAGCCACCAATCTCACATGTCCCAAGGAGCACAGCCATCCATCAGCTGCATGTACAGTAAGAAAAAACTCCACTTCTGCTGTTATTTGGTATGAGGCAAGTAATATGTAAAAGCACTGTTGATTTCTGCTCAAGTCTCACCTTTTTTTCTTAGATGTTCTGGCTAACTGATGTTTATTGTCCCCAGCCTCTCTGGGCAGAAGAGAAGATAAAATAAGGACAAGTCTTATGAGGAGTGATTGAGGGAACCCGTGTTGTTTAGTGTGGAGAAAAAGGATGCTCAAGGGAGACTTTCTTACTCTCTACAACTCACTGTGAAGAGGTTGTAGCAAGGTGAGGGTTGGCCTCTTCTCCCAGGTAACAAGGGATAGGACAAGAGGAAATGGCCTCAAATTGCAACAAGGGATGTACAGGTTGGTCATTAGGTAAAACTTCTTCACTGAAATGATTGTTAAGTAGCAGAATAGGTTGCCCAGGAATGTAGTGGTGTCACCATCCCTGGAGGTATTTAAAGGACATGTGCATGAGTTCTTTAGGGTCATGGTTTAGTGGTGGGATTGTTGGACTAGGTGAACTTACAGGTCTTTTTCAACTGAAACAGTTCTATGATTCTGTGATTATATATTGCAAAGTTTAAATTAGAGGGCTGATACGGTGTGGGCCCATCATTTTTTCTTTGCATGGGCAGTTCCATATTTGAAGAAAATATGACACCTCTTTTACAAATCATTGTACCGCAGTATTTGACAGCAATCTGGCCTGTGTCACCATTTGAGAAAGTTTGATGAACCTGATTATTTTGCTGCTGTTTGTTACAGAGCAGCTGAAGTAGATACTAAAGTTGTGATGGCTGAAAGTGTCATCTTAATTTGATTAGTGTCTCCTGGAAAGTATAAAGAATTTCTGATAATAATAGTATAGAGCTGCATTAACTACAGTGATATAAGAACAGCTACTAAAGGCTTCATCATGCTCAGGTGACACTCTGTAGTCTCAGATGACCTCTGTTAAATCAAGATAGCTTCCATTAGATAATACATGTTGGCTAGTGGACTTGTTATCTTTTGCAGATAATTTTCATTTTCAGTCTCAGGAGTAAATACCAAAAAAAAAATTGTTGATGTTCAAGAGTTCTTCATTATCTGTTATATTTCACAGAGGGAAACACTTTCGTTTACTGACAAAGTTCAGTGTTGCTTTGATACTTTACTTTCAGTTTCATGTCATTTTTCTTCTTTCAGACAAATTATGAAAAACATTATTTATAGAAATAACACAAAATATACTGCTATTTTAAAGATATCCTGATCACAACCCAAAAATTAAGACTGTTGCTATTGACTTCAGAATTTCATACGTTTATAAAGCCAGCTAAGATTGTTACAACTTCAAATTTATTTTGTAAAATACAACAATGATTTTTTTTTTCAATATACAAATGTATTATACCAAACACTCCTCAAACTGCTTGAGAACAGATCTTCCATAAGGACAACCAGTCTTGACATAAGGGCACCAAGATGAACTACCAGGAATGTTCAATCTTCTCCTTTAAATACATGTGCACTTCTCTGATGTGATTTGCCTGGTTTCATCTTACAACCGTTACTCATTGTTATTCCTTTCTCAGTTGAAATTGAAGGAAATTCCATAGAGGACGACTGTACATTAATTTACCAGAACTAGGTTATAGACCTCACAATATATTCAAGTCAACTTCTTAGGATAGCAACAAAGGATGCCTTAATGAGATACTTCTTGTTTTATGTTGGATTTTTCCATGGTAAGAAGAAACATTTACATGGTAAAGACAAAGCCACTATTGTACATTACAAATTCAAATAACAGTAATATTATTTTCTGGCTCCAGATTTATGTTTCCATCTGGATGAAGTGACTTGGCAACCAAAAGCATAAGCTTTGTTTCAATTCCTGGTATCAACAAGTACCCTTAAGGCATATTAGGGAGGTATGACAAAAATCTAGTGAATGCCAAAAGCAGTGAAGCTTATTTATTGTCTTGCCAGCATGAGAGAAATATAATCTGCATTTTGTAAGCTTGAATATAGAACAAGCCCTGGCATTGCAAGCCACTGTCAGTCAGGAGGAACTTCCTACTTCTGTCCAGAATATATTTCATTTTATGCCAATTTATTTTTACAGTGTGGTTTAGTGAATAGAGGATTAAGCACAATGGTGTGGCATAAAACAACATATGTGTACACTTCGTATACACAAGTTCTTACTCCACACCATTGCGCTTAGCCCATCTTTCTCTGAGTAATGGATTACTGAGTTCACCTCAGAGCTTTCTTGGACATTATTTTTATTGTCCTAAAAGTGACTTGGAAGAGTTTAAAAACCTCATGGCTTTTCAAGCCCTCCATCCAGGTGTCTTTGTATCAGAGGCCTTAGCACCCTGACAGAATTGAGTCTTCATTGATGATTTCAACATAATTTGTATCAAATTCTGCTTCAAATAAGACATGGAAACATTTAGTATTAATTTAGTAGACAATAATGAATAAGACATTCCACACTGGATCTTCTGCTTTTGATTGGGTTTGTTTGTCATTTAAGCTCTTCATTTCAATTCTGCTTCCACAACTTCATTTTTCAGTATCAGATATCTGTGTTCTGGTTTTCAGTGGCCAAGGAAGCATGGTCAGAGCAAAAGGTGTACTGAAGCTTGAAGATATCAGTAGATAGATGAGGCTTGAAATGTGGATTTTACAACAGATCTTTTGAGACCTTTTTAAGAGAAACCCATCAGCTGTCTGATGTCATCTTAGGGCTCCCAAGAATTTTGCCATGTGTCCTAGAGCAGCACTGAATGATGAAGATATCACATAACCAGCCATGGGTTTGTACTGGCTGAGCAACTGCTGTCTAAGCTGGTTCTTGTCTTGTAATAGTTCCAGGTGTTGACTTTTTTTTTTTTTTTTTAACTTTGGTTATGTACAAGAATGACCTTCTGAACTTACTTGTCTCATTAAGGGTGGGGAGACGTTTGCTTGACAGAGCCCAAGGTTTTCTTTGAGCACTTTTGAAAAGTCTAAGGTGTGTCTGAGAGTCCTGCCTCAGAGCCCAATTAAGAACTTAATGCTGAGGCTGTTTAGTACTGTCTCAGAACCCTGGCAGATGGGCTTACAATGGACACGTTTGTGTCTGTCACAGAACCCAGCTATGGGGTTCCCACCAAAACAGCAGTCACCTGTCTCATAGACTGATTAAGGACTTGTGCTAAGACAGTTTCAAAGTTAAACAGATGGGTTTGATTTATTGAAACAACAGAGAAGTTTGGAATTGCTGTTGATAAAGGCACTGACTGCAAAAGGATTGAGCTCAAGTGACAAATTCTCGGGTAAGATCCAATGCAGTTGGAGGTGACGGACTGAGTTACAGCACTGATAGATATAGGAATAAGAGGTATACTGGAGAGTGAAGGTGAAATTCTAACTGAGAAGGCATCCCTGTCTTGGGTGGAGGAAGAGGACCACAGCCTGCCAACAGTCTCTGATAAACTTTTCATTCTCCTCTACCCAAGAGGTGTATTTCCACTGTAACTTTTACATCCTAATGCTGTCTGTCCTTGCCTTCTAGTTGACGTTTAGCATAACTTGAGTGGTGAGTGGTGAGAAAGCTAGTCAATTATGCTTATCATGTACTCCTTGAGGCTCCTTACCATACTCATAAATTTAATATTAACGTGCTTCAGGTAAAGGTCTCTGCTCGGTCTTTCCTTCAAGGTTTATTTGTGCCTGTTGTTTTAACAAAAATGAGTAGTCTTACCTTCACAAGGCTCCCTTTTTCAGCAGGGAAAGACTTGCACCTATTAGAATAAGTCTAGAGGTCCCTTTATGTGGGACCTTCTATAAGAAAAGTGGAGAGAGGCTTTTTACCAGGGCCTGTAGTGACAGAAAAAAAAAAAAAAAAAGCAATGATTTTAAACTAAAACAGAGTAGATTTAGATAAGATACAAAAAAGACATTTTTTTGTAATGAGGGTCTTGAGACACTGAAACAGATTTCCCAGGAAAGTGGGGATGTCCTATTATTGGAGGTATTCAGAGTCAGGTTGAATAAGGTTTAAGAAACTTAATCTAGTGCAAAAAGATCCCTGGCCATGGTAGATAATATTTAAAGGTCTGTTCCAGCCCAAACCATTCTACAATTCCATAAGGGATTTTTTATGTGTGAGATAGAAGGTTCTTTTGAGAAAGAAAGAGACCAACAGTGGAAGAATACGGCATACTACAACCTCACAATATCATCAGCTGTTCAGAGCAGACAAAGATAAGAAGGGGTAAAAGTCATTTTCTCACAGGAATAGCTTCCTGAAATTGTCCACTGCTCTTATTATCCATATTTTCATCCCTAAGATCCCCTTCACATTCCTGAAGCTTCCTTCAAACCCACATTTCATCTTTGAAAACTCCATGGATCCTTCTTGTGACTCATCATCACATCTATCTCCATAAAAAACTTCACACTTCTTCTGTCACCATCACAAAATGCAATTTTGCCTAAGACGTATCAAATCAGCTCTGTTACAAGACATAGGGAAAGATTTAAGATGCCACAACAGCCTTAAAGTAATGACTAACAGTTGCAAACATGTTATTTCAAGTGAATGCAAGTGTTCATGAACATCTGTATTTGTACGTGTGCATGCACAGTGGGGTGCATGATATAGCCTACATGGTAGACACCAATACTGCTTGAACACTTGTCTTTCCTTTCTAATTAAGTATTAAGTAGTAAAAGAATTAACTTAAAATGGCTTCTACAGCTGTTTGACATTTCTCTTTATAACAAAACCCAGATCATTGTGTCTGGACTTATACGTTCCATTTCATTTAAAAAAGAGACTGATCTCAGTTTGGAAGAAAATGTAGTTTGTCTAAGGCTATGTATCAGTGAGGCTTTACTGCTGCCTGGTGGGGGTTCAGGAGCTCTGAAGCCTGCACTGACTTCACTGAAAAGCACTTTATTTCCTTTAGCCAGAATCTTTTTGGGTTTGTTTTTGTTTGTTTGTTTGTTTGTTTGTTTGTTTTCTGAATCTTCTGTAAGTATTTTCTAAAGCTGGAGAATAGAATAGAAAAGAATGGCTAGAGTTGGAAGGGACCTCCAAAGCTCATCTAGTCCAGCCCCCCTGCAGTGAGCAGGGACACTCTCAACTAGACAGGGCTGCTCAGAGCCTTGTCCAACCTCACCCTGAATATCTCCAGGGATGGGGCCTCAACCACCTCCCTGGGGAGCCTATTCCACTGTTTTACCACCCTCAAGGTAAAGAACTTCTTCCTGATGTCCTTATGTGTCATCTAGTTAAGTGTTTTCAGACAGAAAAATATGTAGCTAAATATGTAGCTACAGATGAGACACATGATTTTGGGGGACATTAAAAACTTTTCTATTACAAGGTATTTCATTATAAGTGAATTATAAGTCGATAAAACAGTGAGGAGTTAAAGGTGTGATTTTAGATGATGACACAAACTGATACAGTGCAAAAAAAAACCAGCTTTGTCTTTCCATGGAATAGCAAAGTGATTCACAGTTATCAAGGACGGAGGTAAAAATTAAAATGACGAAAAGGAAAGCAGGAGATTGTCAAAGATTAACCAAACTTTATGATTAAATGGAAAGCTGTGGTTAATGATCCACAATTCAGTTTCTTTTCTAACATCCTCCACCAGTCGGTTGAGCACCTTGTCATTATTAATGTATTCATCCTCACCGGGGTCCTGCCTGAAAAGACAATGTATCACAAATATTTGTGATACACACAAAGTACATGCAGAGGATGAAGACGAGGTTGGCTTCCTCAGTTGACACAGGCAAGGCAATGTCATCTTTGTGACTCAAAGCTGAACCTAGTTCCAGCAGGAAACAAGAAGCAGGAAACAAACACTTATGTGCTCATTTGTAAAAATGTATGGTGTACCAATCTCTGAGGAATTTTGTTGTTGCATAACAGACAGCCAAGCTCTGAAATAGGCACACGATTAACTAAGGCAGTTGGAGAACTGAACTTTAAAATATAACACCTAATTCCATATAAGTTCCATTTTATATCTGCAAAATATTTGAATACATGTATGCTTATGTTTTTTATTATATTATTTATATAATCATTTTAAATTTTATTTATTAGATTATAATTTATTTAATTGGTGATGTTTATTAACACTTTTTATTATCAACAAATATTTATTCAATTTTATTTACACAAAGAGCTTTCAGCAAGACAGAAAACCCAGGCAAGCAGTGAGAACTTCTGCATATACCTTAAGGAAAAACCTTACGGTTACAGTGGCTTGAATGTCTTAAGCCTTGCTGAGTGCTATGGATATCTAGTGTGATTTATAAAGATACTTATTAACCACAGAAAATATCTTTAACATTCACATATCACTTTGGAAACTACCACCTTATGATTAAACTTATACACACACTGAGAGTTATATTTCATAGATCATCTTGTTTGCATTAAGATAAAGATATGCTCAAAAAGGAAAAGCAAGCTAAAAAATGGAAACACACAGTTGAAAGCATGACCTTTCTCTTGACACACACTACGTATTTTTTATCTCTGTACAAAGAGGAGTCAGCATTAAAAAGATACTTCACAACTGGCACACTGGTGATTATCTCAATAGGAAAAATACCCAACAGATAGGACAGAACTAAGGTGTTTCCTTATCTCTGGAGAATACAATTCTGATCTAAAGTGTGTGATACTGGCAAAAATTAATTTGGGAAAATAATTGCCATTCTTCAGAGAGCTTTCAAAAACTAGTGAATCCAGCAGTGCTGGGGAACACAGCTTTTCACTGGAGTTTGATTTTTATCTACTTTGCTGAAGTCTTAGAAAGGGCTGAAGTTCTTTGGACTTGGATCCATGAGTACTGCCCCACACATTTCCTAGGCAGGGTCTGAGCCCACAGTAAAAAGCACACTCTCTCTTTCAGAGCACGAATGTGGCAGATTGTGGTAATTGGTCTCATGGCAATAGAATAGGAGCTGACAATGTTTAGCATAAGCTAAACTAAGTCTTCCAATAATGAGGGGTCAATTGTCATGCCCTTGCCATCTGTGGATGTGATAGAATGAACTAAAAAATCACCATGGTAAATGCTTAAGTCCCAATGTAGGACTGTGGTTGATATGTCTCAGGTATGACCTTCACTAAGAAGCCACAGTTACCTACTTTTATATAAATATGTAATGGTGTTTGTTACCCAAATGTTACTTATATGATTTCAGACTAATATAATTGAGTCATGCTTACATCATCTAATTTATTGTTAGCCTTGTTTAAATGCTGTGATGATATGTAATCATCTTTCATCTGTACATCTATTTTTGGTAGGCATTATTTACCCTAACAACATTTGAACACAATCTTCAACTACTATATTTGACAAAAAAAGGTAGATTTCCCTGACTGTAGCTAAACTTAATGCCATGCCCATAGGCACAAGGGCATAGACAGATGATGCCACACTATTACAGTTTTTAACTTCCAAAACCACCCAGCCACACCCAAACAGTTTCTTAATAACTGCTTTTGGTGCATGTTACCTCTCAGATCATGAACAGGAATTATTTAGAAGAGTGCAAATTGTCCCAGGCCACCAGCAGGCCAAGAAACATGCAAACACAGCAGCCAGGTACCAGTGCTCAAGATTATTTCCTAGTGTTGTTTCATTTAGTGGCATCAAACTCATTGTAGGTATGTTTTCTAACATGACATGAAAATGACTGACTAAATAAAGAAATGGAAATTTGCACCTCTGACAGGAGAAAGGTGTTTATAATCATAGAACTATTCAAGCACATTTTCATCTAAACAGTTATAGATTTCTGTTGACTGCAATGTGATTTGAACACCTAGTGCACACTTTAGATGTAGCCACATAAATACAGTTATCTTAATCTGCCAGCTAAATCCCACCTGTAGGTGTATGAGTTCTACTGCTCACAGTAAATATCATTTAGTATTGAGAGTAATGCAGTATAAAGTTGTCAACTAGCAAAATATCACATCCGTTTTCAGAGATACTATAAAGGTGACAAACTCCTTTCAGTTGTCAATAATTATAGTGTTTCCCTGTCCAACCATACAATCTCCATGCCAAATGCAAACTGGAAATATCTAGCTCAGCTACTCCTTTATTCATCATTAAAGATGCAAATAACAGGTTTAATTTTTTTATTGTTATTATGTACTGGAAATGATAAGCATAGTAGGATGGGATTATAATTAAGCACTTCCAGTTTTGCAGGATTCAGGAGCTGTTGGTTATGAAGAGCAATGTGATCCTGTCAGTAACAAATATCATAATTGCTTATGGGGAAAAGGCAATTTCAACAACTGCTCCTTCATATAGGTGGCTGGTAGAAAATTCTTTTAGTAAATTATTATGTCAATTACTTTGGATGAATGAGGCAGGATCATGTAGCTCTTATAAGCCCAAATCCACAATAGCAGCATTGAAACTAACTTCTGCAGAAGCAAGTACAATATTTATAAGCACTGTTAAGGCCACATATTGTATAATACACATATTATATAATCATTAATCTTTATGTTCATTGACAGCTAAAGGAATTCATTATTTTGCTAGCCAGCTGATTCCTCTGGAGTAATATTTTAATACTATGAGCAGTAAGTAGTTTTCTGAAATGCTGTCAGAGATGATATTGCTGATAAATACCTATGTCTGGTACCACCTCTTAAAAAGGAAGAAGATAAGAAATAGGAAAACATATACCTTGATTATGAGATGAAGTGTGTATTAATACATACCGTATTGGAAAAGCCATTTCTATCTGTTTTGAAGCAGAGTTCTATATTATTTTACATCACAGAACAGGCTGAAAATGAGAAAAGATAAAATATTTTTGCCTTCTACAGAAACAAAACTTTAGGAAAAAAGAAAACAAACAACCATACTACAGCTAAGGTTCATTTGATATGGCTCAGGTTCAGACTTTGTCACCCTTGCTTCATCTCCCTGTTGATCCAGAAGGAAATGCAAATATAAGGTTACTATCACTCAGTTCCACAAGAACTGGTTGTAAACCATCACTGAGGTGTCATGGAAGAGACATTTTTCTTGTGAATAAACACGTGGCAACCATGCAAGTAGAGTTTGTGCAGCAATTACTATAAGGGTTAAAGTTATCCTGTGCAACATAATCTTTTCTTTGATTTACATAGAATATTTGACCTCAAATCAGCAACTATGGTGGGAAATCCTGCAGTATATGTTGAGTAAGGAAATAGATCAGAACTTTCCTGGATGTCCCAGGCTCTATGAAAATACATTTCTATTAAGTAAACATTGATTTTAAACTTTAGGTGAAGTGACTACGTCTCAAGAAAAAACAGATACTTTGAATGCCAATGGATATTATTATTATAACATTTAAAGTCTGCAGGTCATTAGACACTCTTCAGGCTGAGAGAGTTGAGGTTGTTCAGCCTGAAGAAGAGGAGGCTTCAGGGGGACCTTATAGTGACTTTCCAGTACCTGAAAGAGGCCAATAAGAAATCAGGGGAGGTCTATTCACAAGAGTTTGTAGCAAGAGGACAAGGGGTAGATAGATAGAAAAGATTTAGGCTAGATATTAGGAAAAAGTTCTTTTATATGAAGGTGATAGAGCACTACAATGTGTTGCCCAGAAAGATGGTGGAGGCCCCATCCCTGAAGAGATTCAAGGCCATGCTTGACAAGACTATAAGCAGCCTGAGCTAGTTAGAGATGCCCCTGCATATTGCAAGGAGGTTGGACTAAATGACTTTTTGAGGTCCCTTCTAACCCAACATATTCTATGATTCTATGATCTTTTAAAATATAGACAAACTAACCACTTGCTTTGGAATTATGTTTGATTATGCTTTATGCATGGGATATGCATAAGGGATAGGGCAGGTAGGCAGAGATAATACCATCTGTCACTTTTAATGATATGGATGAATAAAACCATAAACTTTATGTAGCTTTTCTATCTTTATGGTCACTCTGAATATTCAATATCAGCACCTCTTCAGGAATCCAAATAATTGCATACTTCCTTTCTCCTGTTAAATTGCAAGACTAAACATACAAACCATGCCATTAAAATGCCAAAGGTAAATGTTGAGTGATCATGACTGGATAAATGTAACAAACTGACCTTCTATTTAGACTACATGCGCATGATTTCAATCTCATGATCTTATCATTTCAATAACATTTGCTATCAATTTGTTACTTCCAAGGTACTACTTTGTGTACATTCAGAGAAAGGGTGTAGAAAGGATGCTGCTTCTTTGAACTGAACAAACAAAGCATATGTGATCCATCCACAAGCCTCCTTGACTAAGCTTTGAAACTATGATTTTTGGCTAAGATTCTTCTGCCTTCTGAAAACCTCAATTATGGTTTTCAACTTGTAATCCACAGCACCGTGAGGCTCTGAATTACTTCTACTAGTTCAAAAAATGTGATTGAATGTGGAGTGGTTAAGAAGAGCATAAGAGACTTTTCTTTTTTTTTTTTTTTTTTGTATATCTAAAATGTTGTTATTCTCCTTCCTGCATTCGTATGTTCAAGGATGAGAGGTCTTCCTGGCTTAGTGCTTGTGTGATGTAAATTACAGTGAGGAATATTTAACTGTACTCAGAGAAAATGCTAGTATTTATTTTCCTGGCAAAAGGTAATTCATATTTAGCAACAAGTAAACTCCTGTTACTGAAGAGGGATATATTATGTGCTCCTATTTGACACAAATCGTCAGCAACCCAACAGCAGCTGTGAATAGTGTTTGGCAGAAGTTTGGAAAAAAAACTGTTATAAAAAATAAATTGTTTTAAAGAGGATATTTTATTAATTGAAATGAAATTATATCATTCAGTTATCTGCAGTATCAGTGGGACTAAACATCTCAGAAAGTCCCTTCTAGTCTTGCATCCTAGACTTCTGCTGACAGGGAGCTGTAGTAAGTGTAGAAAATATCTGTCCTACATTATGTTTTGAGAACATGACTTGATGTTCAGGCTAAAATCTTTCAGTGATCTGGTTGCTTATTCCCACCATTTTTCCAGCCTTCTTTTCAGAGAGTGACTGACCATAAGTGTTTAAATGTCTGTCAGTCGACATTTGCAAAACTATGTTAAATATTACTGAGGCCTAGAATAGAACAAATGATCTGAAACCCTTGTTGAGTCTTAAACTATTGAGAATGCAAGTGGATTCCTCAAAGCTAGCTGGGAATGGCCATACTAGGAGCGAGTATGCAGTAGATGCTGGTAAGCAGTCAACATGGCCAAAACCTGCCTTTTCCATACTGTACATATAGTACTAGAAAGAACACAAAGCTGCTTTGCTTCCCAGCTGGTAAATAGTTTTCAGTGCTAAAAGAAATTTTCTACACTTTCATGTATACCAAAGCCATGAAAATCTGTCATAATGTTGATTAAAGCACTAGCATAGAAAGGCCTCAGCATCAAGAACTGGATTGTTTCTATTTGTTTTGCAGCCCTCATATCAGTACTGTATGATGGTATTTGTTTTTCAAGAACAATGTAAGACTTCAGGTTTTTTTAATCCTATAAAAAATAAAGGTAAATCTACTTCTAATCCATTTATATTTGTCCATTAAAATTGACATTAAATATAAGGACTGTTTAAATATAACACTCCCTTGGGAGTTGCTGGGAGTAATTTTGTGTTATGACAGGCTAAATTGATTGTGAAATGACTGTAAGAGTGTATTTGTTTGTAAATTATAGGTAGTGTGGGCATAAATGACTGACATTAGATTAAATTTGCAACAGATGCAATACAATTAAATAGGTAAAGAATACTTATAAAAAGAATACCTTCAGAACATATATATGAAGCTCCATAGATCCTAAAAATTGTGGTATCATGACTGCCATACTTA
>JANHGL010008411.1:81550-122990 GCA_024611195.1 Ceyx melanurus
GATAATGAATGTACTTGAAGCTCATCATGACTAAAAAGCTAAAAAAATCTGTTTTTCCAACTTGTCCTTAATGAGAATGAACTGGTCCACAAATTCCAGGTCTTTGCCTTACTCTAGGTATGGTTTTTGTCTTTTTGTTACAGAAATATTAATAAACAAACAAACAAACAAACAAACAAATAAATATGTAAGAAGTGTCCCAAAACATGACGGTTGTGAGAAGTATCTTCCAAAATGTATCAATTCCACTATGTCTCCTTTCAGATCAGATTCACAGAGCAGTGGGAAGAGGATCCTCACATCAGAACACAAACACATATTAATTTTCCATGGACTTTTGCCAAGAATAATAACAAATGACTTCCTCTTATTCTGGAGCAGCAACCTACATGTAGGTTGTCAAGTAGGGAGAGCTAGTCATGGATGCCAAGCTTGGGAGTCACAAAGGTCTCTTGGACTATTGTCCTGTGACAGGTCATGCTTGGAGACAGCTCAAGGAACTTGTCCTGGCCTTTGGTTCTCTCAGTACTGCTACCAAATCATAATCCTACTCTGGAGCCTTTCCATATTTTCCCCCATAGTAAATTTGGGCACAGATGTGAACTTTATGAGTGACTGCAATTCAACTTTTTGCTGTGATTTGCAATGGCACCATTCAACCTGTGACTTCTAAACCCACCAAGAACTATTCCCTTAGCCTATAAGCTGCAACTAACCATATATTCTCCCCCAGCATTTAATTCCACTGTCCACAGGAGTATACAGACCCCAAATTTACAACACCATAAGGTGAAGCAGCTTTGATTATCCATATAGTCAACAACACTTCCATTCTAAAACTGAGACTACAACTACAGAAGTGATGTAAACATTGCCAGGCTTGTCTTCTGACAGGGGTACAAAAACATTGGGCTCAGCTACAGTTGTTGCATTCCAGGCAGCATGATTGCATCCTAAACTATTAGTTGGGAATGGTCCATGGTCCGTAGTAACACCTGAACTTTACCCTGGGATTGTCTAGAGTGTGGATCACCCTGAGTTCAGGATGAGCAGGCTATGGCCTGGGCTAACAGTTTAAGCAATAGGCCTTGCATTGCACTGCAACATGTAGGACCATGCCCTATATTATTCATGAGTATAAATATATCCATTAGCTGAAGAGCTGTAAAACTTGGAGCTGATGGAAACTATCACGGAACATTTCCATACCATAGGATTCATGTGCAGATGGCTGAAAGACTAACCAAGCAGACTCATCTTGTCAGTATCCTACAGGTATTTAACTTTCCTTACGGGGGTGGAATCTGGCGAAATTTGGATTTTGTGTTAAACTCTGGTAAGTCAGATGATATCTTTAACTGGAGCATTTCAGAGTGAGCATTCACAGTCAACACTTACTGCTAAGATTAAATCCCTTCCTTTATTTGCATGTTTTGTTATTAGTCACTCAATAAACTCACAGTCTTTGACACATTAATTACATGGTCTTTGTGAGATGGTTTTACAGGAACTCTCCATGTGATTAAACTTACAGCATTTCAGGGAATTCAGAAATGTTCCTGCAGCCCTAGAAGGCTTCAAATACTGCTGACAACCATCTGTCCACGGCACTTAATATAATGCAAGACCTGAAAATTCAAACAAATATCTATTTGAATAAATGTTTTTCCTTAAATAATTAATTACATTTTAGGTATCTGCTGCAGTTTATACTTCTTTGCCTACTTACTTGCCTAAGACACAAGATGAGCTCACTGACAATCATAGTGACTGCTGTGATGAATAATTCCAAAAGCTAGAAACATACTGATGATGGCATTTGTGGTAAAGATGTTGCTCATGTTCTTGGAGCAGTGTTTCTCTAATGTCTTAATACCAGAAGCCTCAGAGATTCAGTTTTCATTTATCTTCTTGTAAAAGTGTCAAGGGTTAGGGTCAGAGTTTGTCAGTAGACAAATGACACATGCTCTCCATAACCCTTTTACCTTCCCAAAGGGGAAGAGAAAGGGAATAAGGGGGAGAGATATATGGATTAGGGGAAAAAAAACAACAACGACAAAAAAAACAACAAAAAAAACCACAACTAAAACTACTTCAATGAAAATAATAACAATAAAATGAAATATATTGTCATGCTCTGAGTGAGAACAGAACTAATTCTGTTCGGTGTTTTTACTTTTCAGCTCAGTTCTTCTAACTCACTGCACTGTCTGAGGTCAGCAGCATGCTTTCACAGGCAGTGTCTGCTTCTTGCAGTGACAAAACCCCATATTTAGAGTTCGTGCCTTCTTGGACTGCTTTACCAGCATTGCTCAGATTGGGTTGGGTTCTATTTTGGTTCCTTCATCAAAACATCCAAGGAGGACTCTGTCCATTATACCTTCAATCCCAGTCAGTGTGTTCCTGACTCTGTGAGTGTGCCGAGATTGTGACCATGGGTTCATATGATACTGTAAAGCACAAGGACACAGGGTTTTTATTCCATAAATGTATCTACTTTACTACAGATAATACAAATAATCACCACTAGAAAGTATACTACCATAAAACAATCACTAATGTACCTACGATTAATAGAACAAATTTATATATATCAAGTTGATACAAGTTCTATCAGCAATCAATAATACAGTAGCAATTAGTAGTTTGGCAGAAGTTGAAAGAGAGTGGTGACAATCTGAAATCTCATAGAAAATTCCTTAAGAGAAAAAGGGAAGGGAAGGTTTGGGAAAGTTTGGGAAGGTTTGCAAAGGGGAGGAAAGGGAAGGAAAGGAAAAATGAAAGAAAAAAAAAGGAAATGGGACCATGCAAAATGGGACATTCTCAGAGACAGAGACTACATTTTTGATAAAAAGTCTTTTTTTTTTATGTCATGTAGACATAAAAGGGCATAGGACAGCCTCAAGGAACCATTAGATATTTCAATTTTTGACCTGTACCAAAGATAATGTATTAGTTTCTTTCAGACTAGTTTTATTTTCCTAGACTGTTTCCACTTTTTCAGATGATAAATTACTGCTCCAGTTTCTTGTTCTTATAGATGGTATCTCAGAACATCCCTGGCTGCTGGTTACCCCACCTACAGTTTAAAGAGGTTGCAACTTTTAGGGATGTTTCTAGTTTGAAGGCTTAGTTCCAAGGCTCACAGCTCCCAGGCTAGCAGGCAATTTCTGTCAGGATTTTTCAGCAGACTTTTTCTTCCGTTCAGTAATTTTCCATTTCTAACCAGGACACCTTTAAGGCTGCTCACATAGCAGCTGCAGAGAAAGATCCAGTATGCTCATCCTACACGTTTCCCTGTCTCAGCTGGAACTTCAGTCACTCCTGAAAGGGATGCTGATCTCTTAACGTAAATATCTACCTCCCCCAGGATAAACACCTTTATTTCTGCTAAGAAAAATAAGACTTTATGCAAAAAACTTCAAATCTACTTCTAATTGAGGCAGGATTTGGTCAGGATAGCAGTACATATGTGTGCATTATGTCATGGAGGTGAAAGAGGTCAAGAAGGCAGATATAAAACATCATTCATACTTTGAAGAATAAGTAATACTGATGATAGTGAGAAATGCAGAAAATCTGGAGAAAAAAAAAAAAAAAAGGAGAGGAACTGTAGAGAATAAGGACTGAAGCTATTGTTAATCACTGAAAAAAAAAATGCCATGAATAGCAAAAATTTTCACAGTTTTGGACCCAGTAAAATCAAGCAGTTTTCTGAGTGGTTTGAGAAAATCTATTATTCATTTTGTTTTCAAGACTAGTAGTCTTGAAACTTTTTTTTTTTTTTTAAATATGTATTTCACATCCATATAAGTCAAAGGCATTTTTTTTTCTCAGGTGTTCATGTAATGAAAGCAAGATCTTTGAAGAGAGCAAGAATTGGAAAAATCTGCATTAAAACATTTGCAAGGTAAATGCTATTTTATTCTGCTAAATGTTATGCCTCTGCCATGAGCTACCTTGAAGCATTGTCCTTCGTGATATTGTACAAAGGAAATCTAATCTGATATTTATAACCATCTTTGCATTGTCCACAGTGAACCTAACTTCCCACTCCATTCCCAAGGACTATAAATCATGTATATGATGCTTCATATTACTTGAGTAAGGGCTAAGGTGAATCACAGATTCCCTTATGTCATCTGAAATTGAACTCTTTTAGTAATCGATTGAGAATTGTCTGCCTTTTATGAGATTGTCTGTACTTATGAGTGGCAAAAGAATAGAAAGAATTTGCAGGAACTGCACGAAGTAAGAAACAGGGACTTGTGGGATTGCAGCAAATCGATTTATAGTGCTTACAGATTGTGCACCCAGATAATTTCAAAGCACATGGTATGAAGGGGTCAGATCAGCTTCATGCCAACATTTTTTGCAGCATCAGGCAAGACTGTCACTTAAGACCTAGCCAAAAGATTTACAATGTAAATGGTGAGTGCATATGGGCATGAGATTGCCTAAAGTCCCCAGCTGCCAGTGTAGACAAAGCCTTAATTCCTTAATTAGCCAATAATGCTGGAAATTTGTGCTAGTATGGAAGTTTTCTTTGTTCAGTAAGCAGTTCCTCAAATAATACTAAATTGAGATCAGGAACCGGTGTGACAAGTAACTGAGGAATGTGGCTTTAGTTCAGTATTTACTAACTAAAAATTCAACCAGTTAGCTAAAGGCAAAAGTTGATCATTAGATCTCATGGCACATTTGGTTCACTAAGCAAATTAAGTTATCTATTTTTGGGGATCTAATTTCTCAGGGAGAAACCTGATTATGTAGGTGGATTTTATAGATGCAGAGAAATACAGTCTCCATGAGACATGTAAGCAATTTTAAGTGCTTGTTCTGCAGACAGTTGAACTACCTGTGCACACAAGTCTAAGAAATTCAACAGGTCTTAGGAGTTTAGACACATAGTTCCCAGTAATAGATGTAAAAAATACGAAGTTTCATATATATTCCAAAGCAGACAAACTGCCTTCAGCAGTTCATTTTATCTGTTGAATTAATTGTGTTCCTTATCTCATATGTTCTTAATGTGTGAAATGATGAAGCTGCAAAGGCAGACAAGTGCACTTACTATCAAGTTCTCCTTAAAACAAGTTATGGAATATGGAAATGGGTGACACTAGAATTTCTCTAACAGTCTTAGAATTTTACCTAAGTTATAATTCAGTTGTCTGAAAATCTGATAGACACTAGATTCTAATTAGCCTAATTCTAATCAGCTAGCTGCAGCACCAGGAAGAAAAGTTTTCTTTGATGTAGGTATGAAGAAAAGATTTAAGATTTTCATAGAATCATAAAATGCACTGGATTTAAGGGAACTCTAAAGGTCATCTAGGCCAACCCTCCTGCAGTGAGCAGGGACATCGTTAACTTGACAAGGTTGCTCAGAGCCCCATCAAGCCTGACCTTGAATGTCTCCAGGGATGGAACCTCCACCATCTACCTGATCCTTCTCCAGTGTTCCACTACCCTCATAATAAACTTTTTCCTAATATCCAACCTAAATCTACCCTTCTCCAGTTTAAAACCATTGTCCTTTTCCTTATCACAACATGTCCTTGTAATCAGTCCCTCCCCATCTTTCTTGTAGGCCCCCTTCAGGCACTGGAAGGCTCTTTCCACTTCCTGGAAGTCCTGTTCCATTCTACATACTTTTAAAATTTCCAACTAGCTCTACTTAAACATCCCAAAAGAATTCCCTGCAAAGCCTGTGTTCACGTTTGCAACAATGGACTAAGCAGTGAGAGAAGAGATTTTAGTAACTCTTCTGAAGATTTGATGTGGCTGTGTGGTAATGTTGAGTTGGATAATCTGTTCCAAGGTCAGTCAAGGGGATTTGATTTGCCTACTTACTTTAAGCAACACTGTCTGTATTATCAAATGTGTTTATATCTGATACACAGTGGACTACTTACCATGTCAACCAAGATAGGATTATCTGATATAGAACTTTACATTCAAAACAAATATGAGTAAATCAGTGTGAACACGATCCATGACTGCTTTACTCCGGATCAAAGGAGTCAACAGAGCATGATATCTGTGTTACACATGTAGAAGAACAAAAATTCCTACCTTAGACTAAAGAAGAATGTTGAATTTTTCAACCTTTGCTGATAGGTACTTTCAGTACATATTGACTTTGTCTTAGGCTCTTGAAATTAGATACGCTTCTATGAGACTGAGCTTTAAAGTGGCATTCATCACTGTTCATTGCAAATTTGAGCAATTGCAATGTAGTATGCACATATGAGCCAGGTGACCAAGTTACTGTTGGCTACCATTGGAAAAAAAAAATGAGATGGTGTTAAAACATACTTGTAAAGTAATTTTAAGCACTCAAAGGTGTCCCAGATAGTATCCAGCTGATGCTCCAGAAGACTGTGGATCTTGTGTATATCTCTCTTCCCTGTCAGACCCATGCCATGGGTGTCTTGGATGCTCTGAGGCATTTCATTTTCTCTGGTTGCCTATGTATGGTCAAACCCCTATGTCCATAGTGTTGACATACTCTTCACCTGAGATAGTCTCACCTGTGGCTAAAACCAGTGAAGAAGAATATGAACATTTCACCTATTTTAGCTATTTATAACACCTCTGCAAAGACATGATGAACAGAAAACTAAAGAGAGTTGTCTCTCTAGATCTACTACATAGGAAGTCTCCACAACCTCTGAGATAAGATTCTTAAAGTTAAAAGATTAAATTAAGTCAGATGACTTCTAACCTTAGTTGAACTAACTGACAATTGCTTTTCTAATGGACTAATTATGAATAAGATGTAAAAGAAAGGGAATAAGATGTGAAAGAAGGTAATAAGATTAAATTTCTCCAACGTTTTCTCTTTCATATAAGATCACTTTTAATTCTGAAAGACCCAAATAAAAGAACGTTTTTACCATATAATCAAATGTTATGCACAAGCACATTCCTAAATTTTTCTCAGAAAGAAATTCAAGGATTTGAAGTGCAGAAAAAAAGAAAAGAAGCTTGGCATTTAAGCAAGCTGACATCTGTTTCATTAACAGACAACCTGGATAACTTGGTTTTGTGTGTAAGAGGTTTTTATTTGTCATAATTCTGCAAACTGAAGGAAGTGCTTAACCAGCTTCAGCAGAGAATAATCCCTTAACTTTGATATTTTTCCCTCACTGCACTTAGCAATGCAAACAATATTGTGAATACCTGGAAGCATTGCAGCAGATTCACAACAGCAACCTGTCATATTCTGCCCATATTAAATTGTTTCTGAGACTAATAAATAAAAAAATAAAAAATTACCAGGAGAAAATGGCTGTCATTTGGAAAATTCGTATTAATTCCCTACAGTCATAGTCAATGTCAACTGACTCAGCAAGGAATATTTAACATTAAGGTTTGAGTAGTCCCCAGAAATTCAACCTCTCTATTTTAAGTCAGTTGCACAATTTAACAACTGTCAGAATAGGATTTTCAGCAAGTCAGTTGCTCCATTGATCTGGAAATGACAAGATTTAGAACATACATTTACATAGAACAGAGGTGAGGACAGCTTGGGAAAGTTAGCAGTGTATGGAAATTTTCAAGAACGTAAACCTGAGGTTTCCATCACAGACCATATGTGTGCCACCAACGGGCACCACTAAATGAGTTATCCTGCATAACTAAAGCTGTTTCAGGCTGGCAGCAAGCAAGTCAGAAAAAAATGAGAGGAGGGAGTGATGAGGAGAACTACAGAAGTTATTCAAGGAGATACAGTTTAGGAAAGAAAAAAAAAAAAAAAGGAGACAGAGAGCAGAATAAGCAATATCTGTTGCCCTCCGTGACCATCTCTAGACTGCTAAATTGCAAGGAAAACCACCCCTCCTCAAGATAGTCATGGGAACGAGCTCTATTGTTAGAGGAAATTCAAATGGCACATTAAAGATTCTATTAAAAAAAAAAGAAAAAAAAAAGATATGCAAGAAAAAAAAAAGAGTAATTTAGAAAATTATTTACGTGTTTGTCTTAGCAAATCAAATGATCTCTGATTTTTAACTTTCAAAGTTGTCTTGAGACTACAAAGGTAGAATCCAACCTTTCTACCCCTAAGTACATATAGAGGTGGCTGTGTTCACATTAGGTACCTAAGCTCCCACTACAGCCAGAGGAGATCAAGCCAACATAGTCAAGGTTAACAGATCTGGGAATTCCGTTGATACACTCAGTGCTGTAACACATAGAAGAAAAACTGTCTGACTTTCACACAAATAATGTCCAAACATGGTTCAAGCATCAGCATAGGTCAGAGACCATCCCACATGGGCAATTTTAATACATTCATCCAGAGAATCATAGAATCATAAAAACATAGAATGCCTTGGATTGGAAGGGAATGATAAAGGTCCTCTAGTCCAACCCCCCGTGCAGTGAGCATCCTCAACTAGAGCAGATACCTTCAGTGTCTTCAGGGATGTGGCCTCCATCTCCTCCCTGGGCAACCTATCCAGTGTTCCACTGCTGTCATAGTAAAGAACTTTCTCCTAATGGCCATTGTAAATCTATCCTTCTCTATTTTAAAACTATTGTCCCCCATCCTATGACTATAGGACCTTGCAAATAGTCCTTCTCCGGCTTTCTTATAAGTGCCTTTCAGGTACTGGAACTCCACAATTCTTCTTCACAGTCTTCACGGAGCCCTCTCTTCTACAGGCTGAACAACCCCAACTCCTCAACATGTCCTTGCAGGAGAGGAGTTCCAGCCCTCTGATAATTTTCATGACCTGCTCAGTCAGTTCCATGTCCTTCCTATGTTGAAGTCTCCCAACAGGGATGCAGTACTCCAGGTGGGGTCCCAACAGAGAAGAGTGGCAAAATCCCTTCTCTTGATCTACTGCCTACACTTCTTTTGATGCAGTCCAGGATGTGATTGGCCTTTTGGGCTGCAAGTGTGCAATGCAGTGCATCTTGTCTTTAGTTGTTCAAGACGGTTAAATCATGTTCCATTGGTGTCTTTTTCAGTCTAATCATTACAAGACTCTTATATGATTAGTTTAGACCAGACATCAGCTTTTAACATATGAAAACTTTGTTAAAAAATAATCTCACCATTCATGCCTAAATATGGTGATGTTATTCTCTGATACAAAAAAGAAAAATACCATCTGTTTTGTATATCTCTGATCAATAACAGGCCCTTGTTCTTTTAGAAATGAAGTGAAAGCCAACATGAAGAAGCATTTTCAGTGCAACTGTATCTTATTTTGAGTAAGGTAATTCTGGGCTTCACATGCCCATCTACTGAATACAAAGAAGCTATTGAATGGTGAAACAATGGCAATTTCTTGGGATTACAAAAAAAAATTATAGAGAGCCCACCTTTGTCTATAATTTAATTCCCAGATGTACTGTCATGAAGCAACATTGGGGCATAATGAATCTGCTCTGTTCTTTGCTTCACTGTGGGCTTTGAGCCAGGGAGTCATTCTGCCCGAGAGACAAAAGACACTCTGTCTGCTCAGAGATCCCTGCATCTTCCCAACACGTTTCCTCATACATTTCATGAACTGTCTTTCCCCTCCCCTCTCCCTCTGTTATGTGAGCTGTGAACTACAGTGAAAATCTGTCTGTGACAGACACTTTCGGTACTTGGTCAGCTGTCAGACAAGCATGAGGTGAAAGACTTCAAATATGGCATCGGGCTCACAAACACACATACACACACACACATAGAGAGGAACAGCCATCACTGGCTACTGCTCAGGTCCGAGAATGAAAACAAACCCAAAACACACACAAAAAAGAGACCCCAAAACAAGGAAGAAAGTGCTGCTATATAAGTCTGAGATCTTGAAAAAAAAAGACACATATTTAATGGTTTTGTTAAAATTACACACATAGGACCTAAAATCTAACTACAGGGTTAATAACATCTTCATTTTATAACCAGAACTCAACCATGCCAGTACTTACTGGAGGAAATCTCCACTTTGTAAGTTATTTCCATTAATGACACTGCCAAGACAAACATAAGGCAGAAAGACATGATGAGAAACCTGTGAATGGATGAATGGCCCATACTGACTCAGAGTATGAACTAGAAATCACTCCATTGCAAACCACCTTCATTTGGGTACTTCATAGACAGCTAGTAATGTATTTTCATACATCTAATATGGTTAGGGTGATGCTGTTATGATGCTGTGACTTTAGCACAATAGTCTGCGGTACACTGAAGTGAAGTGACGGTGTTTATCCAACATGCTGGAGCTCCAGGTGAAATACCCTCCAAGTCTTGTGCCATAACAAAAATATGTTGTCTTCTACAGCATCAACAGAATCCTGCCTGCAAACACAATGCAGTATTCAGGGACATCAAAGGAAGCATCTCAGCTGGATCCAGTCTGAGATCACATCTTGGATATCTCTGTTAGTTCAAGATCTGGCCAAATATAACATCTGGGCTATACAAATGACATAAGAAACAACTTGCTTTTCTTGTGACTCTGAGAGACATATTTTAGATCCACTAGGCTGCAAGACTTTTACTGTAATCTATAAATCTGAACAAACAGCATTGCCCCCATGAACATCTCTAATATTTAAAGGTATTCATAGAATCATAAAATGGCTAGGGCTGGAACGAACCTCCAAAGGTCATCTAGTCCTAATACCTCTGTTTGCCTCTGGTCAACTGAGCTTGTCACTTCTTTTCTATTCCTCTGGTCTTCCTTTTTACTTCCTAATGATTACCAAAATGCCCTCCTAACCACTACAAATCCAGTCTTCATTTAACAACAGAGATCCTTTTTTTTTTTTCCCACACTTTAGCAGTTGTCATTCTCTTCCCCTTTCCCTGACTTTTACTGGATTCTACCTTTTCTCAGTTTGTCTTAACAAGTGTGTCTTTCTCCAACATGAGAAACCAGAGAAACTGCACACAAAGCAGAGAGAAAATACAGAAATTGCCTGTGAAGAGAAGTACAGAAAAGATTAGTACTTTAGGGATGTGCACCAGCTTTGAATATGCTGTTGCTTTCCTTCACCCCTTTCCCTCAGCTTGTGCTACACATTTATCCTAACAAGGCTAACTTTTACAATCTCTTTCATTTTTAAATAAAAATAGTTTTTTAAAAAGGAAGATTAAAACAAACAAACAAACAAAACTTAATGTGCCCATTAAATAATTATAAGATAAACAGGTACTTCAAGGACACAGTATGATTTTGTTTAGATATTCACTTCAAGATGAAATTAAACATGTCCCAAAGATGTCTGTTAATTTCCAAATTCTATGAAAGGACTCTTGCTTAAATGTAGATGTCTGTGTTTAATTAAATTTATTCCATTTAAGGTACTTAAATGATTTGGAGAATGTGGTCTTAACAGTCTTCATAATATTCTTTTCTTCAGAACTTTACATTATCTTCCCTAGTAAACTGAGTTTAAGTGAATTCAAAGAGGAAGGGAATACATAAGCCACTGATGCAGGAGATGGCCGCATCTATATTGTTGTGTAGACTTCAAGTACTTCTTAAACAAAATGCACAATTCAATAGCATTGTCTCTATTTCTTCCTTATATTGTAATCACACTTGACTTAGTTTTGAAATCACAGTTCACTAGATGCGTAGGTTGATAGATAAAGTTTCCTGTATTGCGTATGTCTATTAACATAGAACACCTGAAAAAAAAAAAGGTTCAGCTTTTATTACCTTTATATGCATAGGGTTTAGTGTGACCATGGAGACAGAATTACTTCAGAATACATTTGGAACGCCATATCCAGATACTTGACAGAAGGGTATGCTTTTAACCCGTGGAAGGAAAAGAATTTACTCCCAAAGAATTTGTAGTTACTCAATAAAACTGGAGGTTCAAAATGTTCAGAAACATGAATGTGATGTTGAAAAGCTCCAAAGAAAAACTTCCAGCTCCCAGAGCCCTCTCTTTTTCCTACACATTGATAAGAGACATAATAAAGAGCAAGTAAGATATTGAGGTTCGTGTTTGAGTGACTGGCTTTGTCCACAAGCTATGGAACACTAATTCTCAGGTACTTTCATGTGATTACAAGCTTACACCACAGCCACTGAAACAAGATTGACTTTCCAAACAAGTTCTTTTGAGTCAATCCAAAACACCTGAAGATTAGTTCTGAAGTGCAATGCTTCGGGAACCACAGGTGCTGCAGCAAAATATTCAAAATATATATTCACTGTAAACACAAGTGTCCATGTTCAGTGCATTTTCTTGCATATACAGGGATAGAGAAAAAACAGAAATACAGTTCTGCAATAAAATTTTCTTCCACTCAGGTTCTTTTCCAAGTCTGCTTTCTTAATTAAGTACATTACTATCCCTAAACACAAGACTTCGTGATTTTTGTAAGACTTGGTTTAGAACACCATTTTGGAACATACCCACGGACATATTTTTAACTTAAACAATCTATATTCAACTAAGGTTAAAAAAAAATATATCTCTGAAATGTATAAAAATCCTCAGGATCTTCATTTTCTACCATCTTTTCCAACCCCAAAACAGTTATCATAGATGTTCCCTTCCCTGGCACCTAACATGTTCTTCTTCACATTTTAGAATCAGAACTGATGACAGCAGATATGCCAGGAATTAATTGTACCAAAGATCTAAAAAAGGTCTTATAGAAAAGCAGAGTAAGTTGCAAGGTTTTCGTTATGCTGTCTTGCTATGCTGCTAAAATAGAGACAAGCTAAACATGGAAGCACTTTTACTTTTTACTGAAAGACTATCTAATAGAGTAGATTCTTGAAACACAATGCTTCTAAATAAATGGACTGGTGGCAAATGCTTTTGCTATGGAAGAAGCCTGGAAGTTACCAAACAAAGGAGTTGCTTATACTTCTTCTAAGTCATGCATGTTTATAGTTGCTGGTATTAGTATTCTGGAAAGAAGACCTACAGAAGAACCTATGCTTTGTTGTCTGTGCAGAAGTAAAGGATGATGAAGAGGGTAGAAAGAGCCATTGACTCTTGAAAGAATCAGCATCATCTTTAGGATGGAAGCAGTGACTGACTTTGCCACCAGTCTATTCCTAGAGTTACATGTGGAGCCTTCAGCCTGCTGTTTTCCAAAGGTTGTGCTTGCTTAATGACACAATATTTCCATCAGTTTACTGGTAAAACTGAGGCCTTGGGAAGCACAGAAGTGAGATAGAAATAAAAGCTGAGGCATCAAGTTTCTTTCAGAATTATTCATATAGTTTGGAATCTCAAGAATTGACTCACTATTTGTCAGGCATATGATCTGAGGCTACACTGTTCACAAATTAATTACCTCCCTGAGATAAATGCAGATGATACATAGAAAGAGAACACACTTTTGTTCAGGGTAATAAAAAAATGATATGCTTGAATAATTGAGATTTTCATCATATGGAGCATGAGAAAAAGAATGTGGCCAATTATGTCTAAAATACCAGTTGGAAAGCTACCAGAAGGCATCTTTAGCCTTTAAAAGCAACATATTTATTGACTGTTCCTTTTGTGCAATAGTCATGAAACTCCAGACAGGCATTTGGTCTTTCAGTTTGTAGCGGGCAGAAGAGAGGTACACCTATTTATAATGGAAGACTGATGAACAGAAGTCATTGTATGTTAGAGAAGGTAAAATTTCTCTCTCAAATATTTTGATATCTCTAATTCAGGTGTTCGATGAACAGGGATGTCACCCAAGTTTGGTCTCTAAGTAAGATGAAGCTGAAGGTTACTTGTCCCTTTAAAGACTAAAAATTCGTTTTTAGTTTGATAAATTTAGCTGAGATTAATCTTAATCTATGGTAACCATTATTTTTTCTTCCCCTGGAAAAAAACCCATATCTGATCTTTCTACATCTAATTCTCACCTAACTTTCTACAAGCACAAAGTAGAAGAAAATCAGGAACATCTAGATATTTTGAGAATATCTCCCACATATAAGAATATTCTGGCGGAGTGGTGTTTTGGAGCTTTTTGTGGCCTCTACACTAAGTGAGATTTTCTTTATAGTCAACAAGAACAGAACAATATTTTAGAAGATTATTTATTCAATTTAGTTGTCTAAACAAACAGACAAACAGACCAACAGAACCTTGTGAAATTAAGCAAAAGGAAGATTACCCCCATACATCAGTATATACTGGAGACCAGCCAGGTGGAAAGCAGCTTTGAAGAGCAAAACCTGGGAGTTCTGCTAGAAAACATATTGAATATGATCCATCAATGTACCCTTGAGGCAAAAGTGGCCAATTGCATTCTGGGATGCAGAAGACAAAACATTGACAGAAGGTCAAGGGAGGTGATTTTTCCCCTCTACTCAGCATTAACTGGAGTGCTGTGTCCAGTTCTGGGATCCCCAGTAAAAAAAGTTAAATGAACTTACTGGATCAAGTCCAGAGAAGAGCTACTAATTGACTAAGGGATTGGAGCACCTCTCTCTCACATGAAGAAAGACTGAGAGCTGCATCTGTTCAGCCTGAAGAAGGGAAGGTTTAGGGTGACTCTTATATGTACAAATACCTGATGGGAGTATGTACAGATGATGAAACCAGGCTCGTGTCAGTGGTATCCAGGGAAATCACGTGAGGCAAGTGGCACAAACTGGAGTATGAGGAACTATCTTAAAACTTGAGAAATTTTATTTTTTATAATGAGAGTGATCAAACACTGGAACAGCTTACCCAGAGAGGTTGTGGAGCCTCCATCTTTGGAGATATTCAGAACTCCACTGGACTCAGCCTTAAGCAGCCTGTTCTAAGTGATCCTGTTCTGAGTGGGAAGATTGAACTAGATGATGTCCAAAAGTCCCAGTCCATCCTCAACTATTCTGTGATCCTGAGGTCATTATAACTAAGGCCTCCAGCAATAACAGAATTCTGTGAGATGGAAACTTTTAACTGAAGATAAATTATATCCAAAGTCTAGAAGTGGAAAGCATGGAAGTTCAAACTAGACATCCTATATGAAAATAAATATATCGTTGGCCTTTAATAGGAGATTGAACTATAGAGCTAAAAGCGAATTCTAAGCCTGGGACTCCAAAACTGGACAATAGTCCAGACACAGTTTCAGAAGTACTGAAAAAGTGGATATAACCACTGCTGTCAGTACTCTCTCTCTGTAGTGGATAATCAGTGCAGTATAGGGTTAGACCTCATTGTTCTGTGGGAGCATTATTTACTCCTATGCAACATGTCCACCACCAACCCTTCATCTTTTTTTTGTTGGCATTGCTTCCTACACAATGTCTTTCTGATTTTACCAGTCTCTCGGGAAGTTTATGAGGTTATGAAAAGGAAAAGATTGTTCTGAAGGCACACTTCATGTGGGACTAGAAAATGAGTGACTATGAGGAAAGAAGCCTTGAATTTAAATAGAAAAAAACCCAACATTATGTATAAAAGCAGACAATGACAGCTGCTCTGGTCAGCAATTACTTGAGACAACGTGGAAAGAAACAGCACACATGCACACAAATAACTTTCTTATCTGGAAGTACTTCCACCCATTCTCATCTTACCCCATGTATTATGTCCTGATTTCAGCTGGAATAAAAATAATTTACTTCTTAGTATCTGGTACAGTGCTGGGTTTTGGATTTAGGATGAGAATAATGCAAGTAACACACTGATGGTTTAGTTGTTGCTAAGTGGCACTTACCTAAGTTAAGGATTCATTGGATTCCCATGCTCTTCCAGTGAGCAAGTGCACAAGAAACTGGGATGGAGCATGGCTAGGAGAGCTGACCTGAACTAGCCAAAAGAATATTCCACACCATAGGACATCATGCTCAGTGTATAAACTGAGGAAAGTTCACCAGTGGGAATCAATTGCTGCTCAGGACCTGACTGGGCATCAGTCAGCAGGTGGTGAGCAACTGCTTTGTGCATCACTTGTCGATTTTGGGGTTTATTTCTCTCTTTTTTTGTTATCTCCCTTTTAATTTATTTTTTTGTGATTATATCTTAGATATGAAAACGATTTTTATCTCATGAGTTTTAATTACTTTTTTTTTTCCAGGTCTCCCCATCCCACCAATGGGGGAACAGGTTGTGTGGTGCTTGTCACTAGCTAGGGTTAAATCATGACAACATAGACTTCTTTTGCTGGAACAAATATGTCCTTTAATGTTAATGCTATTAATACAATTTTAATCTTTATCCAATACTGGATAAAAGTATCAATTACTGGAATATTCTTGTCTCCATCTTTGACTTCTTTTTTTAATAGGAACTTGGCCCAAGAAAAATGAGTAGGCAAGATTCCATCTTGGTTACAACAATGTCAACCTGGAGACACCTCAGTAGCCAGCTGATTCTATTTGCTTTGCTGGAGATAATGATCAAGTTGTTCTGTAACTGGACACGTCAATCATTTGCAGAGAGCCTTTGCACCTGGCGTTCACACTAACTGCAAATTTCACATGAAAAGAGCAATATACACAAAATTCATTTTGGAGTATTTAATTTCTTCCAATACAAGCAGTAGGAGGAAATAAAAATGGAGCACAAGCAAACAACATCCTTCTTGGAAGAATGTGCACTTGACAAATCCGCTGTTCTAACCAGTTGCTATTTGAATTTTATAATACCTGTGACACTGAGTCACTTTGTGCTATCAGGAAACAGAAGACCTATAAAACACCCTCTGGTGAAGAACTCCAGTAACTTCCACAACCACCTGAAGAAGGACAGAAGAAACTTCCTATCTTCCTGCAAACAAAAGGTAGGGTTTAGATTGTTTTGTTTGCTTAAAGTATCGCATTATTTTTTCATGAATTAAAATGCAGTCTATTATCTGAAGACTTCTTGAATAATTTAGGACAATCACAAGAAGATGATTTTATTCCATGAAAAATAAGGATTACAGTTCAGTGCATTCTATTGCCATATGTATCTATGACCACTTATGTTCAGAGAGGATAAATTACCACCTCAGCAGTTTACCACTCTTGTGCAAGGTGGCTGTTAAGTAGGGTTTTGTGCAACAATGCTGTACAAGAGAAATGACAGCTTGTATTGTTCCATTTCAGGTATTTTTCAAGGATAATAAAAAATACTGAGGTTTTTCTTTTATAATAGATATTGATGAATAGATAATTTAGGATACACCTTTTTTTTTTTTTTGAGGAAGAGGGATGGGAAAAACACAAGTTTGCTAAACTCATACCAACTAGGGATGCTAAAACACCATCTTTCAGTGGCAGATCCTTATACACAGATGGAGTTGCAGGAAAGTCAGTAAGACTTGGCACAAATCCTGATTTCTGTTTGACTGAGGGGGAGCAGAGGAGGGGGACAGAGAGACTGATTTTAGGACTAGTGCCTAGAAATTAATGCAGAGCAATTAAATTTACATCTCATAAACTATAAGCATTTGGTTGGAATCAGTGGGATTGCCAAAAGTATGTTAATATCTTGGAGCAGGAAACCCACTGGGTCTTAAAAAGCATTCCAATGGAATTTTGAAACTTGTATCACATATTAAATTACCTATTATATTTAATTGGAAGTTAATTCATAGAAAATATTACAGCAAATGAATACTTTGCCCATGTCTTTAAGCTAGCTTCTTCAGTTTGGTTTGAAAAAGAGAAAACTTTATAATTTCATTGAAGAGTTATTTTTCCTTTGAAATAGGAAAAAAAAATGAATAATTTGGTTTTGCATGTTTTAGGTGCAAAAAAAGGCTGCTTTCTATTTGCATATCATCACATTTTGCACTCAAAAGACATTTTTTCTTGTAAATTGAATACAGATAAAAATAACCCCCCACCTCTATTTACTTTCAAGCTAGAAAGTAAAAAGTAAAAAAAAATAATCATGTTACTGGAAGTATAATCTTCTATTGCTAAACATGTAGGTCATATACACTGCAAAGTTTCATAACAGCTCTGAAATATAAGTGGTACAAAAGTTATTAAGAAAGCACTCTAGTGATCCTAAATGCCACTTCAAAGAGGCATTGGTGATGCCACAATTAATTCTGTACTGTGAGGTTGACAGAGCCTGGAACAGGCTGCCCAGGGAGGATGTGGAGTCTCCTTCTCTAGAGATATTCAAGATCAGCCTGGATGTGTTCCTGTGTGTCCTGCCCTGGGTGATCCTGCTCTGGCAGGGGGTTTGGACTCAATTTCCAGAGGTCCCTTCTAACCTCCATGATATGATTCTATGATTCCATGATAAAATGTAAGTGACATAAGGCAAACCTAAGAACAGGATTACATTGCTGTTAGTTGTCAGTATGGTTTTCACCCCACATCAACTAGATCTTTCCTCGACTACAAGTGATTGAAATAAGCCACCCAATTTTGAAGGCTGTGAGAGTTTCATTGTACAGATGTGGCCAGTCTGTCCAGTATTTTGGCCTCTGAGCTATAACCACCCATAGCCACAGTCAACTTCCACAGGCTTTGCTCTTTAGCAGAGCTGCTGCAGCAGCTGGAGGGCTGTGGCTCACATCCAGTGCAATGTTAACTAGGTGAGGAAAATGGCCCTTGCTGAACTTTTCTTGAAAAAGTAACTTTTCTTATCCATATGTTCTCCACAAGCTGCAGGAATTTTGTATAAATTGTTAGCCTCGAGGTGAAGGGGCTTCGCTGAATATGAAAAGACCAGCAAACCCTACTGGCCTTTCTCCAAGAATAAATTAAAACTAAAACCAGCAGTCCCTAAAAAACAACTACGAAATTTAGCTAATAATATATCTCTATGATAACATGCCCATAAATTCCCTTCGAGTGGGAAACTGGGAAAAATGCCAATAAAACTCAGTTCCACTTCAGTCACCTGCTTGCCTGCCCAAGGTAGCTAAGCAGAAACAAGTTGAATGCAACTCCTACGCCTGATTGCAACCAGACACCTGAACTTTAAAATGACCTACATTACCTCCTGGATCACTGTAGTGGGATGGTATGGTGCTTTGAGCCTCCTAAGCAAATAGAGTCTTGAAGTCCAGGGTCTATTCATTGCTGCTTCAACTAGAGAAGGCTCTCATTTCTGATGCCATTCCACTCAGCCTGTAATAATAAAAAATAAAAAAAATAAAAAAAAAAGTTTCTTTTAAAACAAAATAAAAATAAGAAAAACTTTCTGAAACAGGTCTATCTCAGGAAGCCAGTGCTGGTCCACTTCTGTTCCAGTCAGTTCTGCCTCAGTTAACATGCAAGGTTTCACAGTGCTAGCCATTAAGTGAGAGGTTTGCTCCTGACTCAGACTGCTAAGTGTAGGTGTCTGAACATGGGCAAAGTGTCTAATTGCCCTTTCAAACAATGTAATTCCGTCAAAGCATATGTGGGGGAAGTTTCAGAATAACACAGATGGAAAAGCAGCATCCCATCCCAGCTATTTCACAGCATGGCAATGAGCAGAATTCTTCTTTCAGGAAGGCAGTACAAATCTCCTCCTGTACTGTGAATTCAGGTAAAGGTATTTGGCCAGAATTATAGCAGGAAAGATGAGATTTACAAAGCAGTTGATTCTTAAAGAGGGAATGAATTTATTTTTCTTTTTTCCTAAACATGGGAGCAGGAGAAAAGGAAAATAAGAAAGAAAACCTTACCTTGCTACTTGAGAAAAAAAGACGGGTTATGTATTCAGAGAAATGAAAGCTCCATAAAATATAAATTAAATCCACTCTTTCCCTTTCCAGAGATGCTGCTGCCAGTGGTGCTCCTGTGTCTCACAGCTGTGCTGACTCCATCCACTGGACAGGTAGGATCCACACTTTGTACTCAGAAAATATGGGTAGGACCCGAGGCCCTTGTGATCAAACTGAATGTGAATTTTCTTAAACACATTGACCACATGCAGAAAGAGCCTGTTAGATTTTCTAGGATCTGGAAAGCATTTATCCTTGAAGACTGTTCAGTTTCAAATCAGTAGATTGGTTCCAAACTTGCAAACTAAACCACGTACAGACTCAGCGTTACTTATGAGATGGGTCAGAGCTAAATGTATTTTCCACAAGTTCCCATAAACTGATCCAGACTACTGGATCCAAAGATCTAGCCCTCTTCCTCTTAATTCCCCATTACTTTACAAGCAGCAGTTACCTTACTCCCTTTCTCATCCTACAGGTCCTTAGCTATGTGACTCTCCCTTTGCTCACAGTTCCATTCTCCCAATATCACTGATTCCCTTCAAACAGATAAAAAAGCTGCACATATTCCACTCACACTTAGAGGAGTTCCTCCCAACCCATACTTAGTCTGAACTTTGAAGTTTGCTATTCCTCTTTCAGAAACACTAATGTGACTAAAGGCTTGACCGCATTTCCCTCTCTAATATTTCCATTTCTGCTCTGTGAGAATGGTTGTAAAGAGGAGGATTATTTCTTCATGTAGATATCTTAAAATTGGAAAATATATTAGAAGAATGAGAAATTATATCAGTTACAGCAACTGTGGGAAAAAAAGATTCAGGATTTTGTACATTCAAATAAAAAACAAAACAAAACAAAATAAAAATATAACATCTTTTTTTCAATTTAGGCACCTGAAGGTTTTGATGCTCTGTCAACTAGCAGAGCAGACCAGCAAAAGCTGATTGTTGACCAACATAATAACTTCAGGAGAGAAGTAATACCAACTGCCAGCAACATGTTGAAGATGGTAAGTTCTATGCTGTTAATCTATTTTTAATGAGTACTGAACTCTGTGAGAGGTGCAGGACTGTATGCAATGTTATATTACTGTATTTAGCCAGAAATTCATTCTCCAGACCTTTCCCAAGGATCAATCATGGACAAAACCAGGTGACACATAAAGCTGGACACATGGAAAAATATCCCAAAACCCTCTTTAGAATGCTTTATTATTTATTAATACGTATATTATTAATATGCGTATTAATAATAAAGTCTCTCATTTTTTTAGGAAAAAGAAAAGGAGGAACCAAAACATTGTTCATTTCTTTCTGATGTATTCATCGATCTTCACAGTTTCTGTTCTCCTGAGTACATAGTAACTTTGCTCCTACCCCTCCACCCTCACAAAAAAGGGGAAGAAAAGGATTTTGTATATGATTGGTTTTTGTCTATTTTAAGTGCAATGTCCAAATGGTATTCCCACATGAGGGTTTATTAATTCATACATGTCTGAATGACTAATATTTTCTTCTTTCACTAAGGAATGGTCTCCTGAGGCTGCAAAGAATGCCCAAAACTGGGCCAATCAATGTACTTTGAATCACAGTCCTGCTGCCTTGAGAAGAACCAGTAAGTGAGGGTGGTAGAACACTGGAACAGATTGCTTGGGAAGGTGGTGAAGGTCCCATCCCTGGAGACATTAAAAGGCAGGCTTGATGAGGCTTTGAGTAACCTGGTCTAGTAGACAATGTCCCTGCTTACTGCAGGGGTGTTGGGCTAGATGACCTTTAGACATCCCTCCCAACTCAAGGCATTCTATGATTCTAGGACTCTTAAGTGAAGCTTGAATGCTAACTGAATAATGTCATACACTATATTGATGTAACCAGTTTGGATTTCATTTGGTTGGATTTTGGTTTTTTTGAGATGCCATTTATATTCAACGTGATTTTGCTTGTGCATGGGACAAAGGCAAAATTCTAAATATAAATAAATTCAGTATGTAAGAAAAGCTCAATCTCATTCTCATTCCAGTTGTGTCAGTTTTACTGAGGTACATCCCATCTTCTTTAGTAGATGAAAAAAATCTTAGTGAGAAAACACATTGTTCCAAAATATCCAACAGCAGGAATCAAATCTAGACCCACTTTACTGCAGAAATCCACTAACATGTGCTGGATGAAACTGGGAAGGAAGGAATAAAGAGTGAAGGACCAAAACATAAGTTTATTAAGCATAATTTCTAAGACAAACTCCTGGAAACTCACTATCTATATCTTGAAGGTTCATATTAACACTTCAGTCATTGGATATTGAAGTTACAGCTGTACTATGTTAACAATAGCCATGATCACTGCCCAGTGTGATGTTGACTGACTCATGTCTATGCTGTAGGTAAGATGTGGAGTGTCCTTCAAGCACCATACTTTTTGCCTAAAAATAATCCTCTGGTTATTGTTAAGGTGAATCCCAGGTTTAGAACTAATGCATTCACAGTAGGGTTGGACCTGAATAAAACCAGTAGGTGAAGAGAGTGGAGACATCTTCTTATGTACCAGAAGTAAACTTTGAATTATTGAGATTTTCCCAAGATTACTGAGCTGTGACCTGAGTAATGACTAGGTTGTTAACTTTCAAATAGCCAAATTACAGTCATGAATCTATGGTGCACGTGTGCAGATGTATGTACAGACATACAGAAGGTCTTTCAATAGACTAATTACCAAACAAACAGGCTGGCCATGATGCAAACTGGTCGTGACAACTCTATTATTGACAACGGGTGACGTGCTGAATTGGAAAAACGACACAAAACACAATACCGTCACCACACACAAATAACCAACCAACCAACAAACCCAACTAACCAAAAACAACAAAAACCAAAACCAATCAAACAAAGCAAACAACAAAAAAACCCCACAAACAAACAATACCCACAAAAAAACCCACAACAGCCTCCTGTCCTATCTGGGATAAAAACTTCCATGGAAATAATACCATCTTTTGCAGTCCTTTTCTCACATGTTTATTTTTTGCATTCCTCAGTACCTTTCTGTTTTCAGATGTGCCATGTGGTGAAAATATCTTCATGTCAACTGCCCCTTACTCATGGTCACGTGTTACTCAGTCCTGGTACAATGAGAAGAAAGATTTCATATATGGAACTGGAGCAAGAACAAAAGGTGCTGTGATTGGCCATTACACTCAGGTAGATGCAATTTTTCCTTATTTTGGGCTAAATAAATACTTATATGTTACTTAAGAAAATTTTACCCTCTCATTATCTTCAAGGGGATTAAGTACAATGGAGACATAAGAGTTATTCTGACAAAACAAAATGAAAACTTTCCAAATAACAGAATTAAAATGAAAATAATAGACTAGGTGTCTTTATGGATTAGAGATATTGGTATTTCAAAACCTCAGGAAGAAACAAAGGGAAGAAATTTATTTGTTTGTTTAACATCTGAAAATTTCTCTGGCAATGGAAGAATAGGGTTAAATTATCAGGAAGGAAATATTGATAGATTTGTTGCAGTCTTCTTAGTTCTATTGACTCATAGAATTTCCAGTTGGACAATGGCTTATAATAGCCTGGTCTGTTACCTGCATAAAACACAGAATTATAAACAATTTAAATTGAATGAAACCATATATATTTGAGACAGTTTAACAAAAATACTTTAAATAATATATAGAGAGATTAATTAATATGATGATCTCCTAAATGTTCTTTGGATCAGGAAGGGTAAAGGAAGGGGGAAAAAAAAATCTTTCCTATAAGGTGGGTGGTTTTAGTATAAAGGGTAAATAAAGTGACTTAACTTGGTTGCAAATGCTTCTGTAATGCATATTGTAGTGAAATTCTTTTCAAATGTATATTCTTCCATTATTTTTATTCTTATACCTACAGGTGGTTTGGCACAGTTCTTATCAAGTTGGATGTGCTGTTGCTTACTGTCCTGAAAAGAAATTCAAATTCTTTTTTGTCTGTCATTACTGCCCTCCGTACGTATTCATTCTGATTCTGGAACTTATTATTATTAGCCAGGAGAAGGTGAAACTGGTAATAGAACAGGTCTGAAGAGTGCATTAGGAATATGAAAAGAGAGAAACACACTATTTGAAAACGTTGTCAAACAAGCAAAAGCATAAAACACATAAAGGTGACAATGTTTTTTCAGATTAAATTTCATTTGCATAAAAATATGAATTTTCATAATAGAAAATCACTAATAAATATTTTTCACGTTCTGCTTGAAATTTTGTTTCAGAAAGGCATACTGACTTGTATAGTACAATGAGGAGTATAATTAATACCAAAAGTGGGCATTTTAAGGCAGAGTGATGATTTCATAAACTGCCTAAAAGGAATTTTCACATCCGTGATGTAATATATTGTAATAGGTTGGCCTTGGCTGACCACCAGTAGTCCACCAAGCTGTTCGGTTGTTCCCCTTCCTTAACAGGAGTGGAGGAGATAAAATATGACCAAAAATCTTATGTGTCCAGGTATGGACAGGAACATCACTCATCAGTTACCATCATGGGTAAATTAGACTGAACTTGGAAAAATTAATTTATTACCAATCAAACAGTGTAGGATAATGACTAAAAAAAAAAAAAAAAAAAAAAAAAGAAAAACAACACCCCCCCCCAAAAAAAACAACCACTAATTTAAAACCTCTCTCTTACCACCCCTCCTTCTTCCAAGGTGATTAAGGTGATTTATCTACCTCTTCCCTTCTGAGCAGTGTCACTTCATCACATTGTCTCTTTCTCACCTTCCTTCTTATGCACTTCTGCTCCATCATGAGGTCCTAGCCACATGATATAGTCATTAACAAACTTCAGGTGATTCTGCTCTGGCAGAGGGGTTGGAAAAAAAAAAATTTTTGACACATAACCAAAGACTGAGTGTAAATTAATAGCTGTAGGCATCCATGTAGTTTTTATTCTCAGATATGTTACAGTGATTTACAGCTTACACTGGTAATATTGATGTTTCAGGGGGAATATACAAGGTTCAATTGAGACACCCTACAAAGCAGGACCACCCTGTGGAGATTGCCCTAATGCTTGTGAGAATGGATTATGCAGTAAGTTTTAACAACTTAATTGTGACTTGGGTAAAGTTGATGCTTAAAAAAAAAAAAAGCAGGTAATTAATTTATGCAAATGGAAAGTTTTTGAAAGTGTTTGTTCAAATACAGGACCAAAAGCACTATTGCAGAACCACACATCACCATGCTAGTTGCTTTATCTAGGTGGTACAATTTGTTGACTGAAACCAAAGACAAAGTGGTCTATGTTAAACATATGTAAGCAAATGTTTGCTGGTGTACACTGGGATGCAGATACTCTTCTCTTAATGTATCAAAATATTCAGATGGCTTAGCAAAATTCATTAAAGATGACAATGTCTTGGTCTCCATATAGAAACTCTAATGAATACTTCCTAATGTAAGAGGATGCATTGATTTCAAGTGAGGTCAAAGATATCAGTGGTGGCACAGAAATCTGCGATACAGATTTTGCAGCTGCAGCTTATATGTTTTTCCATACCAGGAGAGGCTATTCTTATAAATGCCAAAAAAAGAAGGATTTTTTTTTTCTTTCTTCCTCCTTTGAACAATAGCAGCTGATCAAGTAACTGTAGCAACACACCTGGCAAGCAAATCTAAGTTTGAAGAATTCAAGAGAAAATAAAAATATATGGGCACAGTCTCATAATACAAGACTTATTTTCAATCTCTTGTTATGGTATTAACCAAATTCTCGTCACAGGCTGGTGCATAAAGGAAGAAAGTTTCAAAATACTTTGTAAGTTCAGCGAGAAATCTCTTTGAAAGAGTTAAGCATTTTGTGTCATCAGTGCTGCTGTGGAGTAAACAGCAACAAAGAGGATAAAATTACAGAGGAAAGAAATGCTGATGAAAAAAATATTCTGAAAGGAAAACTATGGGTTTTAATTTCCCATTTATGATTAATTCTGTGTTTCAATTCATTTTTAGCTAAGCTTTGAAAGGCTGAAGATATTTATCCATTCTACCTTGGTAAGGTCTCCTGGATGTACCCCATAGCTTCATCAAGTTCACTACACTGCTTCCTGCCAATGCAAAATTGAAATAAAAAAGGCTTAAAATGCTTAACTTTTCACTTCCTGGATATCAATCTCCTTTGTGTCTTCTTTCACATGCTGTCTCTCCCATATATTCAGAAGAACTAACTTACTCCAGTGACTCACATAAGAAAAAGCTGTAGGATAATGCATATATTTTATTCATACAATCATAAAATAATAGAATCATTAAGGTTGAAATGACCTTAAAGATCATCAGTTCCAACCATCTACTAAATAGTATCAGGACTGCTAAGCCATGTCCCAGAGTGCCACATCTAGATGTCTTTTAAACACCTCAAGGGATGGTGACTCCACCACATCTCTGGGAAGCCTGTTCCAAGGCCTCACCACTCTCTTAGTAAAAACTTTTTTTCTTGATATCCAACCTAAACCTTCCCTGGTGCAACCTAAGCCCATTTTCTCTTATCGCTAGTTACCTGGGGGAAGAGACCAACAACCACCTCACTACAACATCCCTTCAAGTATGGCCTAGATGTCATAGTGGAGATGTTAATTGAAATTTTGCATTTAAGTACCAAGATATATTTAATTAACTTCTCACATCATCTCACATTTGACCTAGAAATCTATTCCTTTCAGTCATAACCCATACTGCAGAACTGATTTCTCAGTCACAAGAGGACAGAAGTAGTGTAATGTGGTAGAAATCAGTCCTCATACATTTCACCCAGGGAAGTAAAGGTCAATAAGCCTAATTAAGATATCCAAGAAGATAACTGGGCAAATTGTTTACCTGCAATTATGTAATCAGTAGACAATATAAACATGGATTAGTCATGAGCTGATCTTGCCAAACCAAAGTTTCTTCAGTGTGCAATCTGGACAAGTATCCACTCGTGTTTTGGCTTTGGTGACATGTCTGACAAAGCCAGAAAAGACATTTGCAAAGGGAGATGTGATTCAGATACAAGTATTAAGACATGGTGTATTCATACTGTTGAACACACACTTCTATGATGCTCCTGTGCAGGGAGCAGAGATGGAGACCTCTGACAATTAGGCTGGGTGTCTGCATAGACAGCACCCACATCCAGAGTTAACTGTGCAGTTCTTGCATTTGGTGTCCCTGGGCAGCCCCTGCCAGGCTCTGTCACCCTCACTGTGAAAAGTTTTTCCTTGTGTTTACCCTAAACTTCTTATGCTCCAACTTACTCCCATTGCCTCTTGGTGGACAGATGGCTTAATATGAGCCAGCATCATTCCCAGGTGTCCAAGAAGGCCAATGGATTCTGGATTGTATCAGGAACAGCATGGTCAGCAGGAGAAGGGAAGTTATTGTGCCCTTTTACTCAGCCCTTATGAAACCTCATCTCGAGTACTGTGTTCAGTTCTGGGACCCTCATTATAGGAAAGACATTAGGGTGCTGAAACATGTCCAGAGGAGAGCTACCAAGTTCATGAGGGGTTTAGAGAACAAGTTGTATAAGGAGAGACTGATGGAGCTGGTCATGTTCAGTTTGGAGAGGAGAAGTCTGAGGGAGGACCTTACTGCCCTCTACAACTACTTGAAAGGAGGTGTTGACCTCTTCTCCTTAGTAACTAATGACAGAACCAGGGAAATGGTCTGAAGTTGCAGCAGGGGAGGTTTAGATTATATATTAGGAAGAAATTATTTACTGAGAGAGTGGTGAGGCACTGGAACAGCCTGGTCAGGAGGTTGTTGAGTCACCATCCCTGGAGGCATTTAAGAAATTATTTGACATAGCGCTTTATTACATGCTCTAAGGACAGGCATGTAGGGGATTATTTGTGATTTTTTAAATGGTGAGGTATTTAGGTTTTTTGTTGTTGTAGGTATGGTTGGACTAGGTAATCTAGGACGTCCTTTCCCACCATTATTATTATTCTGTGATTCTGGCATTTCTGCTTTCCTTTTGCCTCACAGCATCCCCTTCACATGACATGTTCTCCACAGTTTATCCATGCTTTTGTTAAATTAATGGCGGAACTCCATATAGCTCTGGTTTTTTGAATATTATTTTATCCTGGCTGTAGCTCAGGTAATACCAACAGCCTTCATGGCTCCATGAAGAAGTGCAGATAGCCCTGCTATTTACCCCCTGACCTCTATGGCTTTTGTAGCCTGTGTGAGAGCTCTGGGTTGGCCTCTGGATCAGGCACAGCCTTAGGGTGAAGGAGAGATCAGCCATATGGTCACATGACAGACTCACACCATTGCCAACAGACTAACAAAGACCTACCATCCCCTAATTCACCCCATCTTGTATCTCCTCACCCTATCCACATCTAGTTTCCAGACGAAGTAACCAAGATAGTTTTAGCCATCTTTAATGACAGTGCCCTGTTGCCTGATTAACCCTTGTTGAGATAAATCAGTACACCAACCCTGAAGAAAATTATTCCTCTAGTTACTTTTCTCTTAGAGGGGATCACTCCTTTCCTCTCATCACAACATCAAAGCTAATACAAAAGAGGACCTTAAGCAATTGAATGGGCTTGACTTTCCAGTATTCAGCACCTGTCCTGAGCTGCCAGAATTAAATGCCCTCATTCACACAAAGACAAAAAACTTCCTGAGGCATGGGGAATGGCTGAACAAAAAATTGTTTCTAGTTTAAATGTGTCTTAAGATCTGCAGCTGCAACACTCTAACAAAACAGAAAGCAGGTCAAAAGAAGCACTCGTTAGATGAAACCCTTCTACAGTGTTACTGCTAAGATTTTAGTGCCCGGGGAATATATTTCAGAGTCTGTCATGTATTTATCTCTCAGCTTATCAGAGGATTGTGTCAAAGAAAATGATAAGTAAAAGATAAGTTAGTTCAAGACTGACAAGACCATGTTGTCTAGGTTGCTTGAACAGCAACACAGCAACATGTTAACCAGCATCGTTAGCGAAATTGTGAATAGGAATTGCATGCCTGATGGCTTTTGAGAGGAGCAACCATCTAATGAGTGCCACGGGTCTTTGGTTAGTGCCGTGTACTGCCAGCTACATCTCTGAAACAAGGTGAAGATAAAAGATAAGGAATAATAAAATAGGATGTCATTAATCAGCTTCTACAAGAGTAGCATATCAGTAGATAGCATTTAATAATACATTGCCCCAAGCAGCTTGATGTCTGAGCCTGATCTCATCTTCTGCATAACGCATCTCCCTTGAGCCCAAGCTGTCTTTGTTCACTTTATGAACGGCAGCATCGGTCCTGCTTTGCTGTCTCATCCTGCCAGGAGGTGATACACAATACATAGGTTACCTTTTTGCTACATTTAAGGAACTAGCCACAAGTAACAAGGCCATAAAGATTAACCCATCAACTGATGATCCATAAGGACCAGACAGTCCACCCATTAACAGTAAATAAGAAACAAGACAGGTCAAGGGAGGTGATTCTCCACCTCTACTCCACTCTTGTGACACCCCACCTGGAGTATTGTGTCCAATTCTGGAGCCCCTATTACAGAAGGATATGGATGTGCTGGAATGTGTCCAGAGAAGGGCCATGAGGATGATGAGAGGACTGAAGCACCTCTCTTATGAGGACAGACTGAGAGAGTTGTGCAGTCTGGAGAAGGCTCAAGGGAAAACTTATTGTGGACTTCCAGTATATTAAGGGCCTACAAGAAAGCTGGAAAGGGACTTTTTAGGATGTTGGGTAGTGATAGGAATAGAGAGAATGGATTAAAACTAGAAATGGGTTGATTCAGATTAAACGTTAGGAAGAATTTCTTCACCATGAGGGTGGTGCGACACTGCAGCAGGTTACCTGGAGGGGTGGTGGAAGCCTTATCCTTGGAAGTTTTTAACACCAGGCTGGATGGGCCAGCTGATGTGTTGCTCTGAGCAACCTGATCTAGTGGAAAGTGTCCCTGCCATTGACAGGGGGGTTGGAACTAGATGATCTTTAAGGTCCTTTCCAACCTTGACAGTTCAATGATTCTTAGACTGCACAGGTTAGGCACTGAAGACACCTATTAGCCAAGAAGTACCAGAACAGCTTCTAGGTCAGCCAAAGCAAATAAGGTTACCCATTAAATCATCAGGAATATAAATATGAGGGGTGGCACCTACATTGCATTACTTTAGGTATCTACAGCCAGTTTAGTCATACTGGGTCTTTACTAGGCAGAAGGGAGACAAATTGGTAATTTTGTGGAAAAATTCCCAGGACACTCTTTTTCAGAGGCATTATGTGATGCTATGGGATGGCAAAGATCTACACATAGTGCTGGTGGGTACTCTACAGGACATACAGAAAAACAAGTGAATAGTTATAAAATGCCAAAAGCAATTGCTGTGGGTCTTCTACCACTGCCCAATCAGTGAAATTGTTTGCATATATGTTGGTTTTGGCTGGGATAGAATGAACTTTCTTCCTGGTAACTCATATAGTACTACATGTTGGATTTGTGACCAAAACAGTGTTAATACATGAATATTTTACCTCTTACTAGCAGTGCTTACAAAATGTCAAGGTTGTCTCTGCTTCTCACACTGCCCCACCAGTGAGTAGGCTTGGGATATACAAGAATCTGAACAGGAGGAAGAACATGATAAAGGTGTCCATGGGAAAAAAAACAACTGAGAGAGGAAAAGATTGAACAAAACAAAACAAAATGAAATAAAAACTCTCATGTTTCTACCCGTGTTAGCTCATTCTTACTCTCTCTTGTCATATCAGCTGTGTTCAGGTTAACAGATATTTCCTTGGTGTATGATTGACAGTCTGATTTCAGACTGTTCCTTCTTGTTTCAGGAGAAGGGACAAATATTTACCTGTTGAAGAGTTGCTGTGAGAATCTGTCATATCTGACATGGTGCCAGAACATGTAAAGCATTTGGTGTGCCATACTTCCAAGCTCTGACTTTGTTCATGTATATTTTAATTAAATTATCAAAATAATTTATTTCCTCCTTAAACTACCTTTGCCAACTATTTCAGAAACCAAATAACAAGACAAACTTCAGTAAAACCTTATGAGATAATTCAACCTTGACATAATCTTTTAGAAAACATGCTTTAGTTTCATATGCCTGGATAAACAAACATCCAATTTTCTGTAGCATTATTCTTCAAAAATCTTTGTCTTCCTCATGTGGTTACCCTAAACACCATGCTTACTTTTCTGTCATCAAAAAACAAACTACCTGGATTTTCTTCATCTGAGTATATTGCCTCAACCATAAAAAAAACCTTCCTAAAACCAAGAAAAAAAAAAAAATAAAAGATTAAAAATCCCTATAAGATATGGCTCCTGATAAGATCAGAGTCCGGATAAACAAAATGGTTTTTTGGTCTCTACAGATTGACTGCAGATCTTACTTTTTTTATTGTATATTGATATAAACTCTTGAGAATAAAAGCTACAAAATCAACCCAAGCTGCATCAACTCTCAAAAATTTTTAAATTTTACACCAATGTGTATTTCCATTAACTAAGATAAAATCATTGGACAGTGCAAGGGTTGGAATATTCAATAGAAAAAGCTGAAATCTGGTGGCACAGGTGGCCTCATTCCTCCTCGTAAGGAAGACACACCTCCCTTCAATTCTAGCTTAAAACATGCCATATCCTGGACACATCAGACACTGTGGGTATGAACTGGTTATTTATTTTAAGTGCATACAGATGACACATCTGGCATGCTGACAACTTGGTGTGCACCATCGGCTAGCAGTGCCGATGATGCATAGTGCTGACAGATGTGCAACGAGGTGAACCTGATCCTGCAAATTTTCTGCTTGCCATGTCACAGCTAGAATTGTACCGTACACACCGAGCTATTCAGACCTGCCCGGCTCTGTTCAGAAACTTGCCTTCATTAAAAATATAGGAGTGCCCTCTGGTGGAAAACTGAACATCTGAAGCTGAAGTTTCAGTGTCACTAAAAACTACCTTTTCCTCAACTGAGTGAGAACATATGGTTTTAAAGAGAAATATTCTGTGCAAGTAAATCTATAATCATAAAGGAGGTCTAGACCTAAATATCCAGCCTCCATGTCAAGGTAGAATGATCTGACCTGATGGTGATAGAGGAAGTTCTGTGCCTGCTTATACTGGATGAAAATTCCTCACATTCAAGGGAGAACAGAATAAGAATAGATAAACATCCTGTGTTCTCCCCACTAATAAACTACTGGCAGCTGAACTGTGTGATCAAGAAAGGGTTCCATCTAGCACGATCTCTGTGTGTTAAAATTGTTTATTTAAAAGTTCACAGTTTAACATGCAGAGTTCAATACACTCAAACTGGCTCTGACAGCCAGGTGGGCATCTTACCCTTACCAGTGAACTGTTTGTCGCTCTTGTAATTGTGGAGGTGACAGCAAGAACAAACCAGTGTGTAAGGCTTCATTCAGCTGTCAGGATTTAGCCACTAGATGTCACTGAATCAAAATCGATCAGGAGGCATGCAATAGAAAAGTGCATGTAAAAATATATGTGCTAACACTTTGAGCTTTGAATTTTGCACTCAGAATATGATCCTGTTGCTCTGCAATCCTGGCTGTGAGCTCCCTTCAGACATGTGCCAAAATTCAGCTGCCTGTGTTCCTGCTATCTGTGTGATACCCTCGACCCTTAATACTGGGAAAGTGCAGAGGGAAAGTGTGTAGAAAGACAGCAGAGACAGAGAGAAAGTACCGTTGAGGTAGGTTTGTTAATAGCTCAATCATTTAAATAGGAAAACATCAACATGGAAATGTATAAAGCCTTCAAAAGAAAAAAAAGAAAAAAAAAAAAGAGCTAGGGAGGCAGGTCAGGAGGTAGTTGGGAATCACCAGGCTTTTGGGTGAGTCATCAGAACCAGGACATTAGTGTCCACAAAACCATGGGAAATTGGTATCTCATCACCACTGGAGATGCACTACAAGGACTTTGGGAGGCCAACCAGGACCCTCAGTGCCTGTCCCACCAGAGAAGATTCTGTACAGTCATCAGTCTATTAGTCTCAAAGTTTGTCAAAGTGTAGCTACCTTTGCATATTGATAAAAATCACATAAAGCAATAAATAATTGCTTTATATTTCGTCAAGTCAAGTCTTGCTTGACTGCTTTGTGTCTGATTAAAGATGACAGAGCAAACAGGCCCAAGACAGAGGTTGCAACAAAACAGAGAGGTGACCACGCAAAGAACTGGGAAGTTGGGGGTATCCACAGAACCTCTCTACAAATGACCCCATCCTGGCCCACACTTTTGACCAATATTGTTGTCACCAGGGATGATTTCCCCTGTGTTTCAGGAAAGAAGTTGCAATTTGCTCTTAAACTCAGTCTTTCAGAGGATGACATTCTTTTAAAGCAAATGTACATTAATTCTTTATTTGATAAGCTGAATAGAGCTTGTGATTTGTCACTTGGCACTAAAAGTATTCTTGGAGCAGATTAAAAAATGCCTAGGTTGTACAATATGGAATGTTAAAGAAAAATTACTTTGGCAAACAGAAAGTTTCCTGGTAAACACTCTTTGGTGTGTGGGAGCGGTACTTCACTGACCCAAACTGTTTGCTCTCTACAGAGAAAAGAACAAGCAAGAAAAAAGCCCGTGAGACTGTAATCTGCAGATTTGTCATATGAGAATGTCACAATGTAAAAGCTTTTCTTTATTTCTCTCCTAAAGATACATATTGTGTTGACCCAGGCAGCAAAATTTAAACACAGTATCATACACAGGGGAAACAAATCATATAAATTGTCTTCACTATAGTAGAAGATGGGACAAATCCATCTGCAAGATTAAAGATAACAGTCAGATGGCAGAGTGTAGCAAATCTAAAGAAATTAACCACAAAATACTTAAGGAACTAATTGAACAAATCTTTGAACCATGAACAATCAAGTGCATGCAAGCAATCACCTCTCAGAAGTGATTTAGAGCTTTGGGAAGATGCATTTGGAACTTCTGCCTAAAAAGGGAACTAAAGGAGCATTTGAATCATTGGATTGCTTTGATCCAGGGGAAAATTCTGGATCGAATTATTAAAAAAAGCAATGCATAAATCCATAAAGGCTTCTTTGTTAACAAAACACATCTAATATTTTAAATTTCCATCAAGCAGACCTGTGAGACGAAGAGACCTTGCAGTAGTTAAGTCCTTAAAGGGAAGTTTTACATTTCCCTCCTCATACCCAAACCAAAGTAGAAAAGTTGCTCTGTTTTTCTGGTATGCAAACCAGTGGTACAGAAGATGAGAACCTGCTTGTGTTCAACTAGATCTAGATAGAATTATCACAGATAAAGTAGAATAATTTTGAGGTGACAGGATATGATAAAGTAAATACATCCAGCATGAACTGGAAAATGACAGGGTTGTTTTGGGGTTGCAATGCAGCTCACCTGTAGTAGTAGCACTACCATATAAAAACAAGATTGCCTTGGGAGTGTTATCAGAAATATCAAATTTTGGATACTCTAGAAACAAACATAGGATCAATGGGGAAAACTTACTACTAAAGGTCTGCTTATTGGAAAGTACTTTGAGAAAACGGAGTGCAAGGGCTGTGAAAAGATGGTCACAAACTCAAAAAAAAAAAAAAAAAGAAAAGATAACATTTAAGAAAAATGGTAAGTGAATATTCTAGCAGCAAGAGTGTGGAAACCTAGAGACATCCGTAATGCCAACCTGCAGACCAGAGTCCACCAGGACACTTGAGGGTCCTCCGTTGGACAACCCATTGTACTTTGTATATGGTTAACATCTGGCATGGGAACGGGTGGAATAACATTGGATCATAGTATCTATAAAATGGCAATATAATAATTGATCTAGATCTTAATTTAGATTTAAAAGCCATAATTAATAGTTTCATAGTTGCACATGAATGCCCATATAACTATATAATAGTCAAATAATATTAGTATCTTGCTGTTTTCTTAATTGGATTATGGATTATTTTTATTCCTTGGATTACTGACTGAAATTACTGGCTGCTTTCCTTATTACTCCAAAAATGTTCACAAATCAATAAACACCCTGATCAGTTTACAAAAATTGAATCTCAAGTCCAATCCAAACTGACAAAATGAGTAAACTGAAAGCAATACACAAGATATACCTTGACTTTATTAAGACTTTTGATACTTATTTATATGTCATTACATATAAAGAAAGCAAATATGGTTCAGATTACATCATCACAAAGAAAATACACATTCAGTTGAAGCTCAGGAAAGTTTCAATTCACATTTTACTTCAACACGAAGACTTGGTATCAGGTAAGGGCCCTAAGGGCTCCCAATGTGCTGTGTGAGCCAATCACCATTTTCATTGTTTACTTGTACAGTTGAACAGGGAGTTCATTTCTAAATATATATATATATTTTTATAACTGAACCTGGTTAAAGTTCCACATTGTGTAGAGTATGGGAGTGGAATTGCAAAAAGAGCCTAATAAATTAGAAATGTTATCTGGCCAATTGATGAGAATACAGAATAAAAAGTATATTAATGTGAACTGGAGGATATCAAGCTTCAAAACAGATGAGACATCAAAAAGACATTTTGTTCTGGGATGTATTAACCACCTTCCTGTTAGAAAAACTTCTAAGTTAATTGTCTCTTTCACCATCAGGAAGTCCTAAATGGATATATTAACATTCCAAATACATTTATAATATATCATTATGTAAATATTAGTACAGAGATGAATCAATACATAACAACTATACTCCACTTACTGGAAATTCGTAGCACAGGTTTTTTGGAACAAGGCTGTGTGACTTCAACTGTACACTGGGCTAAGTAATTTCCTTGATAGCATGAAATATTACATGACCTTAAGAAAGTGGCTTCTTTCTTGCAGATTGTAGAAATTTTCAGTTGTTGGTTTGGTTTTGTTGGTTGGTTTGGTTTTTTTCTGCTGTAAATTTACAACTGTAACACAGCCAGTATCATCATTTCTACACCTAGAGCAACACTTCATCTCACGCAAATGGGAATTTTAGCGAGGATCTATTTGTCTCACACAAAATAGCAAGACTTTCCTCAGTTTCTCAAAGTGATTGCAAGACTGATAAAGTTCAGATAAAAGCAGGAAGCTGACCTCTGAAACGCTTAAAATGCCATTTGGGCATCTAATGCTCTATTAGAAGGCCCGGTGTCTGAGGTACTTCTCTGTGGGGCTAGCAGATGATTTGTGAGAGACCTAGATCCTTTTGGAATAATAGGAAAAAGCCAGGAAAAGGTCCACAGACATTCTGGGCAACTATATGCTGGGTGATTGTCCACCTCTACTCTGCACTCATGAGACCCCATCTGGAATACTGCATCTAGCACAGGAGAGAGACATGGATCTACTGGATTGTGTCCAGAGGAGTCCACAACAATATCTGAGGACTGGAACCCCTCTGCTTATGAAGAAAGGCTGAGAGACTGCAAGTTGTTCAGCCTGGAGAATAAAATGTTCCAATGATACCTTATTGCAGCCTTTCAGTACTTAAAGTGAAAATCTGCTGCTTACAATAACATTTTTTTTCTCAGCTCTAGATTGACTCCCAGGTAGTAACTCCTCTAGGCAGCAGTTTTACTATTTGTCTGACAAGCCCATTTTAACTGCTTAGATGGATAAGAAATCAAACCTGTAAGAGCTTCAACCTGCAATGAATAGCTCTGCACTATTGCTGCACTGTTTGCACAGGGCTGATTTCAGACTTCTGACCTTATACTTTAGGTTTGATGAGCCATTATCCCTATATTTCTTACCCTACCCATTTCCTCTCTGCATGCAGCTGCAACTTCTGCAAATCCACAGCCACAGCTGTGACCACAAAACTGATCCCTCCTGGTGCTCTGCAGATGTACTGATGTAGTGAGAGACAGAATTCCCAACCCCCAAATCCTAAATGTAAGCAAAACACTAACCAAAGTTATTAAGCTGTTAAGAGCTCTGGACAGGAAAAGGGAGTTAGTGCCTATTTATTTTTTTTCACCTGCATGTTATATATCCAGGAACTTTTGTGATGACTTTTCAGTGCCAGTAGTGGACTTGAGGAGAAGAGCATATGTGCTGTTCTAGGAGATGAGTGCTAAATTCTTTGTTTAGCTGCTGATCTTGTGGTAAATGGATATAATACAATAGAATTTAGCTCTAACCACTTTAGCAGCTAAATATCAAGAGCTTTCTTCACAAAACATACCTGCAAGTGGGTGTGACTACAACACTTGTGCTGACAATTTTCCCTGACATTCTATGATGTCCCAGAATATCCCACCAGGACTCCAGTTACATTTTAGATGTCTTTCATGTGTCTTCTTTAACATCTTTAGCACTGCAAGCGTGTCTTGGATGTCTTGTTTTACCATGAGATGGTGCCAAATGGCTTCACAGGGTTTACTGCATTTAGACTTATGTCTCCACTAATCTAGAAAATCTCCTTCCCTCTGTTGGGATAACCACCTCAGATGTAGAAACTTACATTTGAGATACTCTCGTTCAGTTTGACACAATTATGTTTTATTACTTCTTGCAAAAGAGTCTGTTCATTTACTCCATGTATTTGCTTTTCCCTGCCTCAATCACAGTACTGCACCAATGTAAGCATGTGTGCTTAAATACCATTAATACTTGTGTGAATGTCTGGATACTTTCCAGAAACCTATAAAAGACGTGTATCAGTTTCAGTCAGGAAATACTTTATTTTCTTACAAACTATTTTTCTGCAATTCATTACTGAACAGAGTGTTTCAGGTTCTGCTGCCTGCACTCTGTGTACATTTTCTATCAGATCATGTTTCTCTAAGAGGCAAAACATTACAGGATGCAGCAACCAGGAATCTATGCCTCCCTTTGCAGTGCTTTTTCTCAGAGCCTTTTTCATGCAATTAAAAATTCCTTATTGCCTTTTTTTCCTTCTAGTCCTATAGATGGAAAGTGTTTTGCAAGGCGTTTTGTACAGCAAAGGAAAAGATCTATGTGAAGCCTGAACTACACTGAACAGCATTAATTTCAATCAGAGACATTAATAGATCTGCCATTAACTTACAGTGGAACTGAAGAATTGAAAAAACTGGAAGCTTGCTTTCAATACATGAGCTCCAATCATATTCTTATAGTTCAGATTTATATAAGGGCTGGAAGTAGACCCACAGTCAGATCTCTCAAGCTGATTCTTTAGCATCCATTCCAAATTCCATAGATTTAATTAAAAAAAATAAACATTAAACATTTGAAGAAACCTATGGAATTAATTTTTTTAAATGTATTTATTAGTAAATTGCTCCACCCCTTCAGGTAATCCACATGAGGAAGTGGAAATGTATTTGCTGAATTGTTCTTTGTACCATAGTTAGTTTTATTAATCTTTTTTTAATTCCCAATTATTTTATCCATAGCCCATGAATTGTTACATATCTTACAGACATTCTTTATAGAGCAAACAGATTTCACTAATTAAACAGGTGTGACAGGATTTGAAGAAGTACTTGAAGTAATATTATTTCATTTTAACAATACAAATAAAGCTTGGGTGACTGTGACAAATTAATGAGTACAGCAAAAAGGGTAAAATAATGGAACTATCTCCCAGGACATTGAGTTTCTGGAGATGCTAGGCTTCAGCCCTGCACAGTCAATAGAGATGTAGTTTTAATAATGATGGGAGGTGGCTTCTTAGACTTCCTGATGGTGATAACCTTGGTCTCATCAAAGCTGTCACAAGCACCTCAGGTAAAAAAAGCACATTTTCCCTTATCACAGAATGCGGAAGGATGTAGGAGACCTTATCAACAAGCAACTTTCAATAGTGCTGCCTGCTATACAAATAAGAAACAAAAGCACTTTTGTTAGAAAGGATTTCTAATCTGATATTAAAATGCTGGCAACAGCCCATAGCCACAGAAGTACATCAGGAAACAGTGAAACGATATTGAGTTATACTATGGACAGCAACCTCGACCCAACATAACAAAGGTGTATGATGGCCAGTGTTCCTCAGGATTCAGTACTGGGACCTTTTCAACATCTTTATAGATGACCTTGATAAGGACATTGACTGTGTCATTAGTAAGTTTGCAGATGACACCAATTTGGATGGGAGTGTTGATCTGCATGAGGATAGGGAGGCTCTACAGAGAGACTGGGACAGGTTGGATCTATGGGCCAATGTTAATGGGATGAGCTTCAACAAGGCCAAGTGCTGGGTCCTGCCCTTGGGCCACAACAACCCCATGCAAAGATACAGGCTTGGGGAAGTGTGACTGGAAAGCTGTCTGGTGGAAAAGGACCAGGGAGTTTTAATTGACAAGAGGCTGAACATGAGCCAGCAGTGTGCCCAGGTGGCCAAGAAGGCCAATGGCATCCTGGCTTGGATTAGAAACATTGTGAGCAGCAGAAGTAGGGAGATTATCCCCCTGTACTCAGCACTGGTAAAGCCACACCTTGAGCATTGTGTCCAGTTTGGGGCACCTCAACACAAGAGATCTCGAAGTGCTGAAGCAAGTGCAGAGGAGGCAACAAAGCTGGTGAAGGGCCTAGAGAATAAATCTAATGAAGAGCAGTTAAGGATCTGGGATTGTTTAGTTTGAGGAAGAGGAGGCTGAGGGGAATGGACTGAAGCTGCAACAGGGTAGGCTTAGACTGGGCATTAGGAAAAAGAAATTCACTGAAACAGTCAGAAATTGGAACAGGCTGCCCAGGGAGATGGTTGAGTAATCATCCCTGTATGTGTTTAAGGGTCATTTGGATGTGTTTTTGAGGGACATGGTTTAGAGGTGAACTTTGTAGAGTAGGGTTAATGGTTGGACTTGATGATCCCAAGGGTCTTTTCCAACCCGGATGATTCTATGATTCAAAGCAACCACACATAAAGTTGAACTTTCATTTTGTGAACACAACATCAGAATTAAAGCTTGCTGATTGGACTACATGTATTTTGGCAAAGTCAAAGCACCGCAAAAGGTCTTTTATTGTCTCTCCTTTCACTGGATACAAGCACATAAGGCATGATGCAGTGTGATTGGTTTATTTTCAGTCACCTGCTCTTTAAGAAATGTTATTCTTTCTAAAATGTGCAGCCCAATAGCTGATGTAATTTATTGGCAATAAATACTGACAAGGGATCACATGTTTATATATATATAACCCTAGCTTGTGGAGAACCTCTAACTCCTGCCACTCCTCCTAAGATACAGAAGGATTCTGTCTGGACAAAGGTAATGTATATAGAATCTAATTTCACTATTGGAGATTTTATCCATAGAGTCACTTGGCCAGTAGTGATTGGGCACTGTGCTACAGAGGCTAATTACTGGAGTTAACATCTAAGCTGTGATAATTCTAAGTGAAAGTCTGCTTATAATAATCCTAGAGGAATAACTTTAAAAATAATTATATCTTCTGCTTAAAAAGCACACCTTCCACATGTCTGGGTGAGAAACGGCTTCAGTGAAGTCAAATTCTCATGTTTGTTTAGATCAGAAGGTAACACTTTGACCCATTTACTTCATTCTTCAAATGTGATCATAAATTAATCCATTTCACAGAGGGTGGTCAATCAGAGAAAATGTTTTTCTAATGTATTTTGAATTACTGGTATGTTAAGTTAATTTCACTTGACTATTGGGATATACCAGCTATAAAAAAAAAATACAGCTGAACTCAACATTTTTCTATCTAGAAATGTTAACTCTTTCCAAGCTTTCAGGTATATACAGTATTAAAATGTCAAATATACCTTATAGTATGCAATAAGCTGTTTGGGTTTTCTTGATGAAGAGTGAATGTATGTTTTTTTGTTGGTTTTTTTTTTTTTTTACAAAATTCACATTAAAGATGTAAACTCAGAGAAGTCAGAGAAAACTAACTTAAAAGATTAATATTCACATTTTTTACAAACTTGCAAAAATGCTACGGCATGAAAGTTTTATCATCTGGCTGGAAAAATATGAGTGGGTTTCAAATGGTCTGTGTACATACTGTGGCTTTTGCTTCTATTCAATATCCGAGCAGCCAGAGGGCAATAGCCAATATTATTTCCTGAAGATTTTGTTAACTTCTAGGTGTCAGATATAATTTAAGTGTGATCACTATCATTTGCTTGAGTCATTATGATGCTGATTTAATGAGGAAACAGGGAGCAGGAAAGAAATTGAGAAAGTCTTTATGTGTTCAGTGCTCCACTCCAAAATACCAGTTTCCAATATGGATTACGCAGGACAGGGATGTGACCCTACTGAACAAATCAATGAGCTTTTCTTTTATATATGAGGTATCAAAGATGAAGAAAATATTGCAAATTCAAGACATGTTGAATAAAAAACATCAAAAGGGATTGATCCATCTGTTAGAAGAAACACACAAATTTGTGCTACTTAGGGTCCCTCCTTCAATGCAAGAAGAAGATGGGTGCCCATGCACCATCATACACTCATTTGCATTTTCAGCACATCCAACCATATTAGGTATCAACAAAAATAATCTCTTGTGTGTCAGGCTTGACTTTGCATCAGTATTGTATCTTGCCCATATACTAAATTATACCACGAGTGTTATGCAACATAGATTAATGGATTTTGGCTTTTATTTTTGTCTTTATTATAGACATGGATCTACTAACTGCAATCATATTCCTGGCTGCTTTGCTACACAAGTCTAGTGGAGAGGTAAAAGCATTCATCTGTGCAAAAGAGCCATATCTCAGATAGTTACCTGACATGGCATACTCTGGTCTAGAGAACTCTGGAGCTTTACAATTCAGGGTTGAAATTATTGCTAATATGCTAACATAATATAGTATATTTTTATAACATAATACAATATAATATATTAA
>JANHGL010008412.1:0-12363 GCA_024611195.1 Ceyx melanurus
TCTTTATAGAAAGATATTTATTTATTTATTTATTTATTTATTTATTTATTTACCTTTCTATAGCCATGATTTTAAAGACTGTTATTTCTGGGTACAGGACTGCATAGTATTAAGGAGCTGAGGAGTGGGGTCCCTGCTCAGGCTACTGCCTCCTTTAGCTGCTTGGCTGTTGTGAAGAGCTGTATGTCCAGGGACCTTTCAGAACGTGTCAGCTCCTGGATTCATGTGAATAAGTAACTTTCTGTTTTGAAAAAAAATCATTTCAATGCATGTGGATGAGACAACAGGTTTTGAGCATAGAAGGGAACAGTAATTGTGTGTGGTCTCCATGGGCTTACACCTAGAACATCCAGCAAAGGGTCCTCTCCCCTGCCACCAAAGCATTTTACTGGCAGATGAAAGCTGCTTGTGCTCATTCCTAATGTTTTTGTCAGCTCTTTGCAATGAGAGTGCGTTTATTGCAACAGTGATAGTGATGATTCCTCCACTGAATACAGTTTCCCCCTATTTATATCCAGGTTGCAATGATAACTGAGAATGTGTCAGCAGCTGATGATGGCACAGCATGCTCAAGAAGAAAGGTGCCTGTCCTTCACCCAGCCTTGCTGGATGTCCTTACAGGGAGGTCACAGAGCTCTGACAGACCTCAACAGACTGAGTGACCCAATGCCATGTACCAGGAAAATGGGTCTCTGATCCTGCTTGTGTTCTTGCAAAAACCCCTGGTCACTCTGACAAGGGGATGCCCAATGTGCTGGGACTGTCAGTAGGAGCTCATTGAAGTCTTAAATGGTGTGGAACTTCTGCACCCAGCCCAACCCCTGGGGAATAAGCAGATCCTGGCCTTTCTGGAAGACAAAGGCCACCCAAAAGCAAGACAATTCATAGAATCATAGAATGTTTAGGGCTGGAAGGGACCTCCAAAGGTCATCTAGTCCAGCCCCCCTGCAGTGAGCCGGGATACCCTCAACTAGACCAGGCTGCTCAGAGCCTTGTTCAACCTCACCTTGAATATCTCCAGGGATGGGGCCTCAATCACCTCCCTGAGCAGCCTATTCCACCGTTCCACCACCCTCAAGGGAAAGAACTTCTTCCTGATATCTAGTCTAAATCTACTCTAATTTAAACCTATTACCCCTCGTCCTTTCACTACAGGCCCTTGTAAACAGCCCCTCTCCAGCCTTCCTGTAGGCCCCCTTCAGGTACTGGAAGGTGGCTATAAGGTCTCCCTGGAGCCTTCTCTTCTCCAGGCTGAACAACCCCACCTCTTTCAGCCTGTCCTCATAGGAGAGGTGTTTCAGGCCCCTGATCATCTTTGTGACCCTCCTCTGGATCCATGCCATCAGGTCCATGTCTTTCCTGTGTTGAGGGCTCCAGAACTGGATCCAATACTCCAGGTGAGGTCTCACCAGAGCAGAATAGGGGGCAGAATCACTTCTCTCAATCTGCTGGCCACACTTCTCTTGATGCAGCCCAGGATACAATTGGCCTTCTTGGCTGCAAGTGTGAGACTTAGTTACCTACTTCTGTGTTCGAGCTGAGGGCGACGGATTGAAGCATTTCCCGCAGCTAAATACTGCAGTAAGCCTTCCAGGTAGGTGGATGCGAAGCCCCTCGGAGTCAATCAAGCCCTTGATGTGGCGGCAGCGGTGCAGCCGAGGGCGGCCGCTTCTGTCTGCTTTCCACTAGAGGTAGCTGGAGCCACGCACAACCCGCCCAGCAGCTCTGGGATTTCCAACTCCCCAGCGCTAAAATCAGCATCGCTAGGAGTGATAGCCTGCCATTAAACGCGTACATCCCAACGCACGAGGTTGGGGGGCCGCAGCTCTCTGCCCTGCGCGGCTCCTCTCCCACGTCTGCTTCCCCCATCCCCGCACCACGAGTGCGGCAGCGCTGGCCGAGGCTGCAGCAGCGCTTTCTGGGTGCAAACCCTGTGGTTTGGGAGTGCTTTTTAAAAAAGCATAGGAAAAAAAATCCCCCCTCTGCTGCTGGAATTCATCACACAGCTTCTTAGCCTTGGGGACAGATGTCTGAGACACTGGAGCAGAGTAAACCGCTTTTAGCTGTTTCTTCTGCAGAGGAGGAACAGGATATAAGTTCGGTGTTTTAAGGCAATTTATGATTTAGGGTTTTGTTAGTTTGTTGTTTTTTTCCCCCACCCTGTTTTGCCCTTCAGGCGTGTTGAAGATGTATATTGCCAGCTGACTCTAGCTGCTGTTTGCAGAGGTGCATGGAATAACTGCCTGAGGTAGCTGCATGATGGGACATTTGGGGGGCAATTAGCTCTGGCCACAGAAACCCCTCTGTCTGAAAGGCTCCTAGGTTGAAGGGAAGGAAGGAGTATACCATGTAGATCAGCTACTCCTGAGGAGTTAGAATAACCTTGTAAATCAGGGAGGGAAAGAAGGTCAGGAGGAGACGGAATTATCTGCCTTCCTCACTCCCAAAGGGATTTTAGCCCTGACTTTTAATAATAGCCAGGGAAGACGCAGCCTTCTTGCTTACCCAGAGGAAAAGATCCTAATAGCATAAAGGATCAACTAGAAAAAAAAACCCTTTTCACTTTGCTTTGCTATCCCTGTGGAGAGTCTGTAGCCCCAAACCTGAGCCTGCCCTGGATGCTCTGCAGTGGGTCAGGGTCCCAGCTGGCACAGGGGATGCTCGTGCCACTGGTCTGGCTGTGATTTGCTGGTGGTGACGGTGTGGCTTCCTCACACAGTCACTGGCACAGCTCTGTGCAACATGAGGGGCTTGCATACGGATGGAGGGAGAACCCTCGGGCCCTTCTCTGTGGCTACCATATTTCCCAGTCCTTTCATGGGCTTAGCAAATGTCTCAAAACAAGTAAGGTCTTGTGGATCTGAAGGTATAGAAGAACAAAAAAATGGGTCTCCCAAGCCTGCAGTGTGCCAAATCAAAAAGGGCTCCTGGTCTTTTCCTGATGCCACTTGAGAAAATGCTGGCAGTCGTTAGCAGGACCATCTTACTTGGTTGGGTCTTCAGACATCAAGTATCAGCCTCATTTGGTCTGTGTTGGTTTAATTCCTAAACAGCTCTAGAAGATTATCTCAAAACCATCCTCTGTGGGCTGGCAGATGGCTTTTGAGGACAGCGGAGTGCTCACCCAGCCCCATGGGATGAGGACAGGCACATGCCATTGAGCTTTGACAAATGAAGACTGTTAATATTGAACACATAATTATGCTGGCCAAGGCCAAGAGTCCTTCTGCGGCGATGTGTATGGAGGGCATCAATATTAAGGTGAGTTACTAAATGTATCTCAGAGGTGAACTGAAAGGCATTTTGGAGGTTCAGGGCTGAGATTCAGGACTCTGTCATGTTGTGGCTTGTGCTGAGAAGGTTCTTGCTGGCAGTGCAATGAAGAGAGCTGCTTTCCTTGAGCCTCTTGAGATGTGTTCCTGTTTGACAGTTAAAAGAGGAGACAGGCACAGCCACCCTGTGCTGCCGAGCTCAGCCTTTCTGAGACTATCAGGAGATAGGCTTAAAATGCTTAGTTTTAAAGGCTGCATGCTGTAAATTAATTAACCTGGTTAAAATAAATCCTCCTGGGGTTGAGGCTTTTAGGGTGCTTGACTTTCTTTTTTCATCAGACATCAGGAAACTTTGTCGTGGTTGATTTGTAATACAAGTTATTCTCACCTAAGCCTTCGGTTCTCAGAGTTGGAACTTTAAAAGGCACTTTGGGTGCCATGGGGTGAAGGTGGAAAACCTGGAAATTGTGGTGGGAGCTCCTAGCTCCCTAGTGAGAACTTTTTTTATATTTATAGAGGAGAAGGAATAATTTCTCTCTATCAAAAATGAATGAAAACTTGAAAAATCTCTACCCGGTTTATTTATTGCCTCATCTATTAAAATAGCCACATATCTATTCAAGTGTGGGGGCTGTACTTTATCTTTTCCATGAGTCACAGAATACTTTTTTTTTTTTTCAGGAAAAAGACATTGCTGAGTTTCTCACAAGGGGAAAATGTGCTGGTGGACACCAAGGGCGTGACTTGTAATCTCAGCAGCAAGGCAGCACCACTGTCCTCCTGTTGCTGCTGTCCTGCAGCCCTAGAAATGCTTTGGTGGCCAATGCCAGCCTGACAGCCCAGTTCCATTCCCGCCAGTGAGCTGATTCTGGGGTTTTCTCCACCACCTAACCAGGAGCCTTCAACTACTGGTGAGTGCTAGTTGGGCTAAAGAGGGTGTAGGTGCTCCAGGATCCCCAAAACACCAGCAGACCTACCTGCGACAAATTCTCAAGGGACCACCAGGATGTTCTAGCAGGTTTGGATCTTTGTGCCTCTGTCTTTCTGCTGTGTTATGAAGCAGCCACTCACACACATGCACATGCAACTTCATGTACCTTTTGTGCTTTGCATTCAGTGAACCTGCTCATATTAAGCATAAGCTCAGAGTTTCTACTAAGCTGCACAGTGTAGGAGCTGATCTATTTGTGGTGGTAGGGACACACTGTGCTATTTGAATGCCAGATGCCCCAGAATTGGTTAATTCAAATTTTGTAACAGAAACCCCCTCCATTTTTTGTGTTTAACAGGATGGAGAAAAAGAGAGGCAGCTCCAAGGACTCCCATAGTGGAACATCACTGGGATGCTCAGTCTAACACTTTTCCACATCTCACCACAAACAGGCAGGGTTGTCTTGGTGAGAGATACCAGCAGATTTACTGGTGAATAAACTTTATTTAGAGGTTATCCATAATACTGTCAATACTATTTGCTGGGCTTGATGTTTTTCACTGTCTTTTCTGCATAAAGTAAGTGCCAGTTTTGCTAGAGCTTCAATGTCCCTGTGAAACCCTGGGGAGTCAGTACCTTTTTCTTTAACATGGGACTGGTTTTAATGTTTTGCAGTATTTTTTTTCTCAGTGTGAATCAAGCAGAGGACAGCTTCAGCCGTGGCCACAGCTCAAGACTGCTGGAACCAGTGAGTGAAGTCTGTGCTGGGTCTGGAGGAAAGCCAAGATCCCAATGATGGTAAATTTATTCCCGGTGGAAGAGCAGGAGGGAAGGAGAGGGGCAAAAATCATCCCATTATTAGTATTTTTTTAGTAAGCACATCAGCCTGGGACAATGAAGGTCTTGGCTCAGTGAGAGGGGTAGCAATTTCTTCTGCTGTGTATCTTCCTATGGGAGCCCCACATGAGCCTCATGAGCCCCCACACCCTTTCTGTTCATTCCCTGCCATAGCTCAGAAAAAGCTTTATTTATACTCATTTAGCTGCTTGCCTTCTCCCTAATTGAAATCATTAACCTTCTCGCTTAATGAAGAAGAGGACCAGGGGGAGAGCAGAGGGTACTGGGGCTGGCAGACCCCCTCCCAGGCTGACTCTGCTGACTCCCTCAACCGACTAAAAACGTGATTTTGAATTTGGCCACCGGGACTAGAAAAACCCCCAAACCCCCAATCCCCAGACAACTGCGCCTTGGTCAGGGGGCTGGCAGGGTACGGTTCCCTGTGCCCCCCAGGGCCGTGGCGGGGCTGACGCCGGCATTTCATCTCATTGGAGAAGTCATCGGCTCTGACCACAGGGAAGGCTTTGCCCGCCAGGTCCCACTTTGCTCCCCTATATTTAGCCCATTATGAATATGGAAGAGCGTTGAAAATGATTCGCCCAGACATCCCTCTGTCCAGCTGAATAACGTCAAAGGCGGGAGAAGGGATGGGAGGCGTGCGCCCTGACAAGGGGCCCTGGCCCTCACTTGGCCTCTTGGGTTGCAGAGTGGGGTCCTGCAGCCACGTGGGGGGACAAGATAATCACACTCATAGCTTTAGGGACCCTCACTGTGAGTGTTTGGGGGTGCTTGGAGTGGGGTGTTGGCTGGGGCAGCACTCTCCCTGCCGCAGTGTGCTAAGCAGGAGCCCAGGGTCTCAGCTGGCTTTGGAAGGGGCCACGATGGGGATGCCGTGCGGTGTCCAGCTGTGCACTGTTCTCTCCAAGGACGCAGCAGTCAGCCCTCCCTCCCTCCCACCGCCTGACAACCCCCCCGGCCGGCCGGGCACAGCCCCGGTGAAGAGCCGTGCAGCCTGGGAACTGTTGGCGCTTGCTGCTTCCCAGCAAGATCTCTCCTCACTGGAAATGGGACAGAGGGGTGCTGTTGCTCCTGGCTGGGTTTGCCGATGTCCTGGTGTCCCCAGTTTGCTGTGCTCAGGCTCTGGCATCAAACATGTGCTGAACATACCAGGTGTGAGACCCAACAGCACAGTGCCTGCTCCTCCGCTGCACTTTGCTGGGCTGTCCCCAGTGTTAACACCTTTTCCCAAGGCAAGCAGCTCTCCCTTCCTTTTGAGAGCCCAGACCTGTCCCAAATGCATTTGGGCATCTTCCTTCAATGTTCCAGGGCACAAATCACCCACTATTTTCCTTCTCTTTGCAAGGAGCATTGCTCTGTCCTGAAAGCTAGGTAGTAATGGGGAAAGGAGGTGGGGGACAAACCCCTCCCAGGAGCCATCCCCCCCTCCCCCCCCCCCCAACCCAAGCTCACATGGGTTAGTTTGGGGTTTTGAAAAGCACTTTGCACGAAAGATTACTGTGGCTTTTGGGCATAGCGGGAAAGAGGGAAAACAGCTTTATTCAAGCTGTTAATGAAATGTCATTTGCAATTCACTTCCACAGCATCATGTGGTGGATCTGCAGCACCCCCGGGTTGCACTGGCTCGTGTGTAGCGGGAGGGTGTTACTTTGGAGGGGGTTTTGGAAAGGGGGGAAAACATACATAAACATCAAAACACAACTCCCATTCCCAGAGCCATGGGTGCTACTGTTGGGTGAAGTTGCTCAGCCTCTCCTCCTGACTCAGGGACAAGGGTGTATCAGCAGAGACCAGGCAGAGCAACATACCTAGTCTATGGAGTCTGGCCCCAGAAATATCCCTGATTTTTATTTTCCCTTTCTTCACATCACAGATGTATAGCCTTCATGTTGCACATGGGAAGCCAATGGAGTCCTGCTGCCTTCCCTGCCCCCCACCCCCATTCCCACCCTGCCCCTCAAGGCTCAGTGATGCAATTTGGACCCCCTTTTCCATCCTCTCCACCATTACATGCCCCCTCTCCCCTCCTTCACATCTTCCCAATTTCTGAGTGAGCCTGTGCAGCCAGGAGCAGGTTTAACTAATCTTTCTGTCAGTGGGGTACTTTATGGAAATTGAAAACTAATTAACGTTCATCTCAGTAGCTAATCGCATAAAAAACCCACTGCCTTGGCCTCCCTGGTTTTGAAATAAAGATGGTATGTGAGCAGAAGTGGGGATGATCTTGATCAAGCCCACCAGGATGGTTTGCTCCCCAAAACAGAGCCATGATGCCTCCTAAACCCCATACCCAAGGGTGAGTCACCTTCTGCTGGTGCTGGACCTGGCTCCTGACCTGCTGGCTCCATCTTGTCCATCCTACAGCTTTTCCCTCTAGCTATGTTGAACCAAAATGTGGAGAAAACACATTCTGGGGGCAGCTTGGGGAGAGAGGGTGGTGTGGGGCTGGAAGGGTGGTGGAGATGTGCGGTCAAAGACACTCTCACATGCAGTGACTCATTTGGCTATAATTGCTCCCTGAAGTTACTGGCTGCTGGCAGCACCACATCAGAGATGTCACGTTATAGTCATGCGTGAAGAGCTAATGGTCAAGGGTGACACCACCAACAAAACATCCTCAGGGAAGCTGTCAGCAGCAAGGGGATCAAAGGGCAGGGAGAGGGGCTGACCCTCTGCCAAGGGTCAGGACTGCTGCTGGAGATGCAGGTGCTCAGTGTGGAGGTGATTGCCGTGCCTGTGGGGCCTTGTGGCCAGATAATTCATCCTGCCACATCAAGGACAGTGCAGGCAGTGCCTGATATGAGAGTGCTGGCTCCTCTTGGAATCCCTGGAACAGATTTCCTTTGGCTTGGAAGCTTTGTGCTATCTTTGGTTGGAAGAGCTGATGCTGCTAGTGGACCAGTGTTTGCTCATCTCTGCTGTGCCTTTTGCTGCAGGGACGTGGCCCAGATATGATAAACCAGGGCATGAAGCTTGGTCTTGGGTGTACAGCTCCTGTGAGAGTCATGGGGACACCAATGTACCCTGCACCATGTGCCCTCCTATGCCCAGGCTGGGAAGCTGCTGTGCCTGGGCTACCAAAAGTAGAAGGAGAGCCCTATATGAGACCCCTGTAGCATGCGATACAAGAGGTTAACTGGTACAACATGGTGGTCTTGCTTTTTTTGTATGATGCCAACAGGACTGGCCCCAGCATGCAGCAAGGTATATTTTCCTGATGCCCTCATTCCCAGGGGTCACATCAGGACACAGTCTGCTCCAGAGCAGCACCAGTACGGTCCCAGTTTGCATTTGGCTTTGTGCTCCTGTTTCCAGCTGCTTTCCATTGCGCTGCTGCTCATTGCAGCATCTCTCCCCCACATTTTCAGTCCAGTGGGATGGGGCAGCATCTCCCTGCCCTCCATCAACAGGAATGGCTTGGAAAAAGCTGGAAGAGATGGCCATGCTGCTGAGGCACATGGATTAGCATGCTGGAGAAGCAGCCCTGGCTGCAGCCATCCCACCAAGAAGTGCAGCAAGGGAGGAAGAGTTATTGCTGCAGTCACACACCAGCTATTACCTCCCAACAAAAGGCAGCGTCTGCACAGCCAGGAAAGAGCCCCAGGACAGGGACAGCCTCGATGACCTTCAGAGGACACGCAGCAGACAGGCCAACGCCCTGATTGCCCCAGACAGGTATGCCCGTGGGCACCCCTCCACCTGGCCTGGTGCAGCGGGAGCCTCCCGGGATGCTCCCCACGAACCTTCAGTCTCAATCAGCTTCAAAACCTGCTTGCCAGCCCCTGGCCTGGGTGGGTTGTTTTCCCTCCCAGCACATGTCAAGCTTTCAGCTTTCTGAAAGGCAGAGGCGATGCTGTTGTTGGTGTTTAGCTGCTGTGAGGTGCCAGTACCCAGTCTGGTGCAAAGCACACTTCCCAGCCCATCCTTGGCAGCCAGAGCTTAGGAAGCTCCTTGTAATAACTGGGGATCAAGACTAAAGTGACAGCACCAAAGACCTGGGGAATGAGCTGAGGCTCTTGCCCTGAGGTCATGAGTCAAGGTCTGTCGGCTGTATCACCAGAGCCTGAAATGCCAGTGCAGTTCCAGCACAGGTCTGGGACACCCGGACCTGAGGGTGATGTCCTTGTGCCGCCTCTCGCTTCAAGAGCAAAGGTGCTGGAGGGTTACCCTTGTTTACCTGTAGACAAGCAGAAGTTACTTCCTAGCTGCCTTTCTGGTCTCTGCATTTAAACTGACCCAAATTCACCTTAGGGAGGTGTTGGGAAGGGGTGCGAAAGAGCCGGGAAGCACCATCATCCCCACATTCAGCTCCCCATGGAGACATGGAGGGGAGCAAGTGCCCAGGGCTAAAATCAAGTTGGGGGCAGGGGGAGGGCAGGCATCAGGTTGTCACAAAATGTCAAAAAGCACAAAACAAGTCAGACTTCAGAGCCAATTAAGTCTGTATAATGTGAGTATGGATGTGCTGGTTAAAGCCATGGTAGCAGCTGAGCCGTATATCACTTTATTTAAATGCAGTTGTTCATGGAGCAGAGTGTGCGCATAACATTAGTGCCAAATAGCTCTAATAAGGTGCTTGGCGCTAATAGGCCAAAAAAGAGCTTATTTAACTTTACTTTGCAGTGAGACGGGGAGGTTTCTCAGACACCTTTTCCACTGATCAGGAGAAAAATAGGTTTTGAGATATGGGTACAGATGTGGATGGGTATGCAGAGCTATCGCGGCTGGACTGCGCTACACAGGGACATCCCACCAACTGGTGGGTGACCCTGGAGGGATTGCTCCAGCTGTGATGTCTGATGGAGCTTGGCTGGTGGGGCAGGGTGTCAAAAGCATGGTATCTGCCCAAGGTCCATGAGAAGCATCATGAAGAACATGGTGGCTGCCCAGAGTGAGATGGCAGATGCCCCTCTGGGACGCAGGGTCCATTACATCTCAGTGCCCTGTAGTGAACATGAAGCCCCAGTGTCATATAAACCCCTCAGTCACTGCCTCTCACTAAAGATGAAGGTACCAGGACAAGCTATAAGTGACTGTGGATTGCATTTTCCCCAGTGTATGAGCCTTCCCAAGCCCACCACTGAGCCCCTCAATCCCCTAATCCAGTAGCTGCAGCACGGCTTGTCCCCATGCTCCTCTGCACCGGGTTGCAACACCAGTAGCATTGCAGAGCACTGATGCTATTGTGACATGCACCATACAGGGGGAGCCTGGCCTCCGAGGGGTGACACTACCAGCTGCAAAAGTAAGGAGCAGGGGTCCCCATGGTATGTTGTCAGCACCCATGGCACTGGTGACACTACTGTCAGCTGATGAACCTGCTGCAGGATGGTTCCACAGCCAGAGGGGCTCTGCAGTGGTGGCACCTTGAGTTTCTTTGCAGTTCTCTCCTGTTTTTCCAAGCACAACATGCATAACTTGTGCTCACTTGGATTACAAATCCCCAGAGATTAGTTGGCCCTGGGAGCTAGCACAGTACCTTCTGTCCCTGAGCATACACACCTATGGATGTCACTACAGTCTATGGGTGGGTTTATTCATGTCTTCTATTTCTGTGCTGTGTGGCTTCCAGCTCTTTTGCACAACAGACTTTTCTACCAGCCCAGCTGTGCTGGAAGCAGAGGCAATTTCTTGGAGACCCCACTCTGCACTAGGCAGCTGGCCTGGCTTCAGGCAGCTCCCCACCTTCCTCGCAAACCTCTTAGTCCCGGGTTAATTAATCGTCAGCAAATAACCTGAGTGGCCACAGCTGGGATGGCAGCTTCATCTTCCCTTCTGCTCACGCCTGCAATGTTGGGTTCCCTCCTGGAGGCTGCCCCGGTGTGAGTGCCTGGCACCTTGGCAGGAGGGATTGTGGCAAAATGCAGCTCTTTGGAGGGTCTTGGAAGGAGAGGAGAGATCTCAATGGGAGGGGAGGTCTCAATTGGAGAGCGGGTGTTGATAGGAAAGGGGTTGAGATAAGAAAGGGGAATCTCAGTAGGAGAGAAGAAGGGGGTCTCCTTAAGAGAGGGGAGTCCTGATAGGAGAGGAGGCAGGTGTCTTGATAGGATCAGGATCTTGCTAGCACAGCCCTTTTTGTTGAGCTGGGCAAGGCATTATTTGCAATGTCTGCACATGGCCCTAAGGACTAGTTCTTGAGGCAGCTTGATGGGATTTACCCACTCAGTGCCCTAATTGGGCTCTGGAAATGCTGCAAACCACAGATGCAGATTGATGCAGCTGAAATTCCCTGTCTTTTGCAGCATCTCCCCATTGACCCAGTTAGCTGTGCACTGGTGGTGATGGGCCATATAAGGTGTCCCCATAGTGATGTGGTCTGGTTGCTGTGTGGGTAGGATAATGTTGTACTGCCCATACCTACTTGCACTGGGCCAACCTGAGTAGGTGCCTCTGCATCATCATAAAAGGTTAAGTATTTTCAAAAGCATTAGCCACATGTTGAAGGAAAAATGAGCTGCCTGTTTTCACTAGCTCAGTCCATTTTATTTTTTTTTTTCTTTCTTTTTTTGTATGCAAATGAACTGGAAGCTTATTAACAAGATGAGAAGCTGGAGCCTAATTAGCAGCAGGACTAGGGAGCCGCACTGGAGCTGAGTCAGCGAGTGGGAGAAGCACTGGCGCGGCCCTTGGCAAACAAACGCTCGTTGCTCCCTGACATCGCCACCTCCCAATCACCCCAAAAACCAGGATAATTGGAAAAAAACCCCAAGCATTTCTGAAGGAATAGTGTGGGGACCAGCTTCATATGGGGTCCTTCTCTGGATACAGTCTGCATGGGTCACCCCAAAGGCACCAGCCTTAGTTTGTCTGTGCTGGTTGAATTGAAGCTTGGATTTTATGCAGCAGTGTTTCCAAGAATACACTGAATATTTTGGGGCAATGCCACCAAACCGTGTGGTGATGGATGGAGCAGAAATGAAGTATTTGTGGTATGAGCTCATACCACAAAAGGAAAAAGAAAAAAGGAAAAAAAAAAAAAATCCGGACACTGCAGCGGTGCAGGCAGGGGCTGCTTGTCCTGTGTGGCTGGTGGCTGCCGGGCGACAGGGCCTTACCTCTGGATGAGAAGCCGCCACTGAACCCCACTTGTATTTTGCATCTTTGGAAGGTGAGAGCAGCCAAGTGGCCCCGCCGTTCATTTGCAGTTTTAATTAGCTGGGCTTGCTCAGTGTCTCTCGGCTGCCCTGGGGCCAGTGCTGGCCGCAGGCAAATGGAGTTGATCTAGGGGGGTGGGCAGCCACAACATGACCCTGCTAGGGTGGGCGTCTAGGCCTACCTAGACCCACCACTGACTGGAGCTTAATC
>JANHGL010008413.1:5728-25799 GCA_024611195.1 Ceyx melanurus
GGGTGACTTGGTCTAGGTGACCCTGCTCAGGCAGGGGGGTTGGACTAGATGATCTTCTAGCTCCCTTCCAACCCCTATTATCTTTGATTCTATGATTCTATGATGACAACATTGGGTGGACAGTTGGACTTGATGACCTTGGAGGTCTTTTCTAACCCTAGTGATGCCGATGGGGTTGTGCTTGGCTGAGATGCTGTCCCTGCAGAGGGCTGTGCTGCTGGTGTGTCTGCAGCTCTGTCTCAACCCTCTCTCTGTGCCACAGGTTGCGCCTTCCTCACCTACTGTGCCCGAGACTCTGCCATCAAAGCCCAGACAGCCCTGCACGAGCAGAAGACTTTGCCAGGGGTAAGTCCCAGGGAGCTGTGCCTGCAGCTCGTGCCACGGGCAGGTGGGTGGGGGGTGGTTTTCAGGGGAGGGAGGGTGAGAAGTGGCTTTGAATTTATTTATTTTTTTTCCTGCCCGTGAAAGAGTGGGGTTTGGGGATGAGGAGTTGTGAGAACCAAAGCACAGCCCTGCTCTTCACAGAGCTGCTGCCAAGGCTACCTTGGCCAAGCTGGGTTCTGTGCTGCTCTGTGGTGTGACTTGATATCTTCTGCTGTCTGGCCCTGTCACTAGGGCACTGTGGGCTCTGGCATGCTGTAGAGTTGATGGGAGACAAGACCAAGGTACCAGACCCTCTTTCTTCAGCTGCATAGAACTCTCTGGTGCATCTGCTCCTAGTTTGCCTGCGGGGTGCCTGGACAGTTTGTTGGGTGGTTCCCTTGCAGGACCCAGAGTGACTTCTGGGGGCAGTGGCTGAGTTGGATCAGTTTTGCAGAAGGAAAAAACAAACCCTCTTGCCTCATCCCGTTGTTTGGAGGAGAAATGGGTTATACAGGCAAAACCAAGGCTGCAGAGCTAGCTGTGGTGTGGTGCTGCTCACTCTGCAGCTGGTGCTGGGAGTGGAGAGCAGCAGGGGTCCCAGGAGGTGCTGTGGAACAGGTCCCTCCTTGCTGGGGAGTCCTCCACCCTCACACCGGGGAGCCGAAAGGAGCTCTGAATTGTTGCCTGCTCCCATTTTGGTGTGATTGGAGAGCTCTGGCTGGGCAGTTCCCTGGCTGCACTGAGGGGGTTGATCCAGCATGCTGCACGGATGCCTTTGGAGGTGAGTAGGAGTTGGGTACTTATAGACAGAAGCTCACTGGAGGCTCTGAGTGCTGAAGGCAACAGAATAATTAATGTAAACCAGGGGTCTCTGGAGAAGGGTTAGGAATCCTTAACCATAACATTTCCTCTTTAACCCCTGCAGGTCCAGATAGATTCCCTCACCTCTGCCAGCCTCTCTCAGCATCTCCACACCCTCCCACCCTTTCCTAGATTTGTGTACCTGCTCTCCCTCTGTTGGCATCAGAGGGCTGGAAACCCCACGTTAATTACCACTTAATAGGATCTTTCCTGCTTCAGGCTATCTCAGGGCAGCAAGGGGGAAGAGTGTGGAGAACTGGGCTCTCCAATCTTGCTGATGGTCGTGCTGTGTGAGGGGCAAAGCTCAACCTTTTGGGCTAAAGCCTTGCAATCTGTGCACGTTGGGGCAGAACCAGCAGGAGTCTGTATGGATGGATGAGTGGAAGGCTGGAGGAGCAGATGTGATGAGTCATGGTGTGGTGCTGCAACACGGTGGAGAAGGCAGACCTGTCTACCCAGTGCCTGCTGAGGGACGTGGTAAAGGTTATTTGTGTGAGGCTGTGTGGATTCAGTGCAAGCTCAGCTTTGTTGAGGCTCTACCTCGGGGTTTTGCTGGGCTCTCTGCTTTTTGTGCTCTGGGTGGTGATGGGGGCTGCGTGGCCTTGTGGTTAAAGCAGCAGTTTAGCTGTGATGTGATGATCTCGAGGCTTTTTATGTTGAGGGAGGTGTAAGCAACTGCTTGGGAACAGTAAGACGTGTGTGCTAGCCGAGTCCTTTTGAACATGTTTGTCTGGAGACAGTTAATGAGCAATGTGGTGTAATTAAGCTTCAGGATTAACATGGCAATGAGCTGTGCTGCATTCGGAGCTGTCTATTTTCAGGCTGGCTCTACACCACTTCAGCACATACAGTTTCTCTTCTGCAAAGGCCCTCAATGACCAAGCAGGCAGGATTCTCTCCCTTTGGCCATTTAGAGATGGTCATTACCAGAATGGAGCAGCCTTTCATCCTGATGTGCACAGAGTTGGTCTTGATGTGAACATGAGCTGGGTGACCCTGAAGTACCTCTCAGCCTTGTTTTCTTAGCCTGGTTTGCTTGTGGCTGTGTCCTGTCACCTGTGGCTCTGACCCAGCTGGTGACAGAGAATGCTCTGGAAACAGGAGAGCTCAGTAACCAGTGATTTCTTTGTTTTGGGAACGGGGCTGTAAAATTTCATCTTTGCTCATTCACATCTTGATCATCATCTGATGAACTCTGTGGCAAAGCCTCTCACCAGAACAGAGTGAGGACCACAGCACAGGACAGGGAATGGACCAACCCACTGGGATTTCAGTAACTGGTCTGGTAAAGAAGTAATTTCTTATTCACACTGCCCATTTACTATCTCTTGCAGAAAGAAAACTGAAGAGTGTATGACATCAGAGTAGGGTGACACAAACAGGGCTTGGCTTGGCAAAGGGCACCCTACCTCTGGAGGCTGAAAGGAGGTGGAATCTTTGGATCTGAAAAGCAAAGAGGGAGTCAAACCCTTGCCCTTCTTCCTAAATCTCGTGCCCTCTTCAGCTGCCAGGCAGCCTAAGGCTGCTCCCTGCTCCCTCCTCCCTGCTCCCTGGCACACTCCTCCTGGCTTGGTGAAACGATATTATATCTCAATAACCCATTCCTTTGATTCGTGATTGTGCCTTCACTCTGCTGAGTTCTGAAAGGAATTGGAGAGGTTATTAATGACACACAGTGATCACACACCAAGTTAAAGCCTCTCGCTAAGTGAAATTTGAGGGAAAAGCAGCCAGCTTTTCAATATTTCGCAGAAACGCTTTGTGTCTCTTTTCATTTGCAGCCAGACAGTTGCAAATTACATAAAATTGCTCCTGAAGAAGAAGGGGAAGAAGAATAGAGGGAGGAAGCAAGGCGGGGGGGGAGGTTTAAAAAAGTAATTCTTCTGGCAAGGTACAGTTACAGTTTTATTTCTACGGAGAACAAAGACGGGCTTGCTGAAAGGTAGGCAAGTAAGTGGCAGAAATTGGTATTGATCCAAGCTGGGAGTATGGGCAGTTTTAAGAGCAGTGATGGGGGTACTGAAATGTGGCCACATCAGGGGGAGAACTCCTGGACGTGGTGACGGCCTGGGGACAGGGGAATGGAAAATTACAGAGAGCAGCAGCATTAGAGCAGAGAGAGAGAGGCTCTGGGAATGCACCAGGGGTTGAGATGCTGCAGCACTAACTCAGATGGTTGGGCACAATGCAGAGAGCCCTGAGCAGAGGGCACCCCTGTGGGCAGCCTGGCTCCTGGGCAGGGAGCAGGCTCATCGTGGGCCATCTGCCAGGATCCTCATGATGTAAGAGAACACAGGTCACTGGAGGGAGGTTGATAGAGAAGTCAAAGCATCTCATTCTCCCCTCCCTTCTCTCCTGGACATAGAGCCAGCCTGGATCAGTGCTTCTATAAGTTTCTTTGTGTGAGCTCAGCCCTTTCCACCTCCCTTTGAGCCAGGGATGACTCCAGTGGTTCCAGCCTCCTTGAGAAGCCAAGGATGGCATGACCCTGTCTCTGCCAAAGCAAGATCCTGTACCTGATGCAGGGCTACCTGAGCACCAAGTTGTGCCTGAGTCCTCAGCCTGTGGCTTCCTGGTGGCCAGAATGATCTGTTGTGGTGTTGACAAACTTCCTTAGATGAGCTTTTGGGGTTTTCAGTTCCTTTGTCTCTGTCTTGCAAGAGCAGGGAGGAACAGGAGGAAGTTTGGTTGCCAGATACTGCTCTGTACTGCTGAAAAGCCCCCACGAAACCAGAAAACTACTCACCTCAGTTTGGCCTGGGTTTTTTCTTCCTAGAAAAGCTTGTCCTAGCACCTGTAGAAAAGCAACCAAGAGAGCTGTCGCTGTCCTCACCTAAAAGCTCCTTTGCCCATTGGTGGCACTAATCACAAGCACCCAGAACAGATCAGGGCAACTGAGAAGATCAATTAACTGTGAGACACGCCAGAGCAGCCAAAGAAAGAGCCTCCTGAGAACAGACTGACCATGGAGCCCCCACTGAAACATGCCCACCAACAGTCCCAGCCAGGGCTGTAATTGCCACGTTGGGCCAGCCTCCCACTGCTTGGCTGATGTTAATGCCTGGGAATGGTGCTGTCACTTCCACGGAGACACCAAGGAGAGACAAAAGCTTTCTGAGTCATGGCCGTGAGCTGCTCGCCTTCCTCCTGGAGAATCACTAGCTGCAGAGGGGATGGGGATGTCTGACCACGTTAGGGGATGAGGGAGGCAGCACTGGAGCCAGGAGGCAAAGCAGCTGAGCCATGTGTTCTGTGGCCCACGTGCTGCTCGGGTGGCTGCTCGGCGGCAGTGGGGAGCCAGGGATAACCTCCCTGGTCTGCCTTGGTGGGGAATGGGGGGTGCCAGCCCTGATCTGCCCTCTGTGCTGCGAGCATGGAAGATGCCTCATGACAAAACTTGTGAGATGAGCTGGAGTTTGAATCCTCTCCTTGGTGACACAAAGCCCTCCAACAGTCACAGAATGGTCAGGGTTGGAAGGGACATTAAATCTCATCCAGTTCCAACCCCCCTGCCAAGGGCAGGGACATCTGCCCCTAGAGCAGGGTGCTCAGAGCCCCATCCAGCCTGGCCTGGGAAACTTCCAGTGATGGGGCTTCCCCCACCTCTCTGGGCAACCTGTGCCAGGGTTTCAGCACCCTCTTGGGGAAGAAATTCTTCCTGATGTCTGATCTGAATTGACCCATCTCTAGTTTTAACCCATTCCCTCCAGTCCTGTCGCTACCTGACAGCCTAAAAAGTCCCTCCCCAGCCTTCCTGGAGCCCCTTCAGATCCTGGAAGCCACAATAAGGTCTCCCCTGAGCCTTCTCTTGTCCAGGCTGAACAACCCCAACTCTCTGTCTCTCTTCATAGGAGAGATGCTCCAGCCTCTGGTCATCCTCATGGCCTTTCTTTGGACACGTTCCAATTTTTTGCTCCTGCAAAAAACATAGTCCATGGTTTGGACTCTGGACTTTGCATCCTGCTTCTGCCACAGACTTCTTGCATGACCTTTATTGTCATGTGCCTCGATTCCTCTGCCTGGAACACAGTACTCACTATCATCCCTGTCTTCCTGGTAATGGGATTGGATGGGGGTTGAATTCATAAGCAGGGTTTATTAGAGCTGTGGCTGGAACGATGCTCGGTACTAATGTAGCTCGTGTTTCTGTGTGAGACAGCTCCCCTGTCTTGGGGAAGGATGGCTCTTCTGGATAGGACCAAGGGACGCAGAGATGTCAGTGGAATGATGCAAGCAGGAGGCTCGAGCGCTGAGACTGGCACAGATCCATCCCTGCCCGAGTTTCCCACCAGAAATGGAATCCAAATGAGCAGATCAGCATTTAGATTGATGTGCTGTGCAAAGTGGTTGTGATCATCCAGGGCGTTTTTAACTGGTCAGAAGAAGACCAGCCCACAATTTGCAAAGCTTAAGAGCCCAGGACCTAATTCTGCCAATGGCCTTGGATGCCTCTTGGCTCCTGATGTCCCAGAGGAGCCCAGCCTGGATTGTGTGTTTCCAACCCTCTGCCTCTGACCCTCTTAACGCTATGAGTTTCCCTTGCATTGCACCTGAGGGGCTATTTTACATCACTTACTCCTAATTAATAGAGAGCCTTGCCCTGCTGTCCCTGGGGCCTTTCTCCCTCCAGACAGCCTGTGCTGTTTGAAAGCAGAGGAAGCAAGTGTTAGAGGTCACCACTCCTTGCTGGAGACCACGGCTACCGCCAGACTGCTGAGGTGGCAGCTTGTGCTGGGTGTCAGGGTAAACCCAGGGAGCTTGGTCACCCCCAGAAGGGCCTTTTGGGATGCAGTGGGAGAAACTGCATGGTTTGGCCTCGGTGAAACCAAATAGCAAAGCTTCTTCTGACTTGTTTTGGAAGGCCAGGAATTGTTCTTTCTGTGGGTCGAGTTCCTGGAGGGAACTGAGCTTTTTCTTTGAGACCTGGATACAAAGCTTAGGACCCCACAGGGACATTTCTCGAGGCCTTGCAACCTGTGTTGTCAACATAAGGCAAGTGTGGGTTCTCTGCAGGGGTAGGCACCTCTCACCCCTCTGCTTGACAGGCCTTTGATCGTTGTTGGCAAGGTGAGACTTCAGAAGGACTAAGGGGGTGGTGTCCTGTTTGTGAAAGCCTCTGGATGTCCAGTTCTCTGCAGGCAGGACCTGCCCCTGCCTCAGCTTTCGGGAAGCAGCAGGCAGAGAATCCTCCTTTTCTCCCAGGCCTCAGCATCTAGGCAAATTTTTCTTCTCTCGGATGAAACCCACCCTAGAGACCCGACCTCAGTCTGGTGAAGTCACTGGAGCTGGCGAGGTCTCTGGAAAAGGGCTTGAGGACAGAGGGCTGGGTCTGCCATCCGCAGAGGGCTGAGTCTCTGAGGTGCTGTGGCAGGAATGGGAGCTGAGGAGCCACTGAGCCCCATCTCACCCCAGGCAGCCCAGCTCTGCTCAGACGCCGCTTCCAGCCTCGCACCAACCCACGTCACTGGGCTGGGCAGCGCTGCCAGCACCTCCGGCGCCCCTGGATGTCTCAGTGCGGGGGGGTGACCCCTGTGGGGTGCCCTTCCCCGCCCCCCGACGGCAGTGGCTTCGGCAGGACCAGCCGCGGGCAGGTCCCGGGGGCAGTGCCCCGCAGTGCCCGTAGAGGTCCCCAGGATGGGAAGGAGGAAAGGGGTGGACAGATGGGGAGAGGGGAGCCCCCTCCCCAGAGATCATATCAAAATGTCTCTTTTGTGCAAAGCAGAGGGAATGCCCCCAAGAGCTGGTTTCCATGGCGACCACAAATGTCAGGTTCCATGTGGTGAATAACCGTTTCCATGACAACACCTCCTTTACCCTAGGTGCTGGGAGCTGGAGTGACAGCACTGTTGGGGGAGGGGACAGGGAGATGTCCTCAGGTACTTAAACCCCCTCCCTTGCTTCCCACTATCCTTTCTGACTCCTTGCCCCAAGCCCTCAGCCCCAGCATCCCTGGGTGGCTCCTTGCTCATGTGGGGGAGTGTGATGCTTTTGCCTTCCACAGCTTCCCTCCCTCCCTCCCTTCCCCTAGATGGATTTGCTCCTCACAGAAGCCAAGCTCCGAATCTGTCCCTCCAGCTCCCTCCCCATCTGTTTAGTTTAATCCTGGTTTTGCATCCTGGCTAGGAACAAAGCTATTCCTCCGCGCTGGGGGAGCGGTGGAGAGTGAGGTGGCCAGCTGCCCTTCTTGGCTCCGCACCGAGCCCGCTCTTCCCAGCTCACATCTGGGCTGCCTGCCCTCTCCCACCCTGCCCCAGCACCCCCAAAACACCCCCAGCCTGGGCTGGCTCGGGCGGGTTGCCAGCGGCTTGTGAGCAGCGAGGGGAGCCGCTGCCTCTGGGCGAGGAAATCTCCCATCTTTCCCCAGCAGCGGCTGACCGCACCCGGCTGAGCCTCCCATCCCGCTCTGCTCACATGCTGGAAGAGCTGCCTGGTGTCTGGCAGCTCCTGGGGGGCGGCAGCAGCCCAGAGGCCAGTGAGTGCCAGCCCCCGGTGCCAGGGCCACGCGGCAGCTCAGCGGGATGCCGGCAGCTCTGCAAATCTCTGCAGCTGAGTGGGAAAGGGACCCTCAGCCTTTCCCTCTGCCCCAAATGACACAGCAAGTCCTGGGAGCTGGCACTGCTGAGGTGCAGCGTGGCAGGGGCTTTGCCTTCCTTTGGGGAGCTGCCAGCCCGTCTCTGGCTCTGCCAAGTGGCCCCATATGACTCCTCGGGGCAGGGGTGGGTGGTGTTGTCTGGGGCTGGTACCAGCTTCTGCTTCTCTTGCCTGAGATCCCCCCGTCAGCAAGAGCCAGCTCACAGCCTCCAGCTGCCACACGTGCCCTCCCGTGCCCAGCAGCCAGCGTGGTGTCACGGCAGCCTGGCACCTTCTGCTGGGTGTCTCTGTCCTCAGAACTGCAAAGTGACTTCACTGGTTTTCTGTGGTGAATGTGGCTCTGGCCAGCGTGGCTCAGCCACCCCTGAGCGTGTCACATTTCACGTGCTGGCTTCTGAACACATTTCAGTCGGTGACTTTTAGGGCTTGATTTCATTTTCTGTTTTGCTGTTGCTGCTGGTTTTCCTGAGGGTGTTTCTTAGGAGAGGGGACAGGCGAGGCCTGGACCTGCAACTCGTGTGGAGTCTTACCTGCAATATTCTGATCAGTTTTTATTGTGAGTGTCACTGATTCCTGTCACTGTCAGTCTCTGTGAGTGACGCTGAGAGACACGGAGTGAGATGTGCTGTGAATGTGGAAATCTGCCTTGTAACGCTGTTGCTCGGGGGGGATTCTGCCTTACTTGGATCCTACTGGCCTGGGAAGGAGACAGCCACTCACTGGGCAGCACTGGAGCCCTTCCAGCACGTTGGCTCTGCTTTGCCAAGCGCTTGAAGCTGTGGGTCACTTAATGCAGCTGCTCCTGGGGAGAATGTTCTTACCTGGGAAGTCCCCACATCACCTGAGCTCAGCTACCCCTCAGGCTTGGTGGTGGTGGGCGTGTTATTGCTGGCAGTGCTAATGAGTGCAAGGGAGGGAAACAACTTGGCTCCACCACCGAGCAAGAGAAGTCGTGTTGCTTTCAAGCTGAGCATTCCCCTCGTGCTCTGGAGATGGTGGTGGAGAGCAACACTCCCCTTCTCCAGAGCTGCTTGGTGCCCAGTGCTCTGGCTGCACAAGGGCTGGGGACAGGGAACAGAACTCGCCTGCTTTGCTTTGCTGCTCCCAGCCACATTCAGAGGCAGTTGCTCCTCCCTCCTGTGAGGAAACCAAACGGCTCAATAAGGGTGAGGTGATCGTGCCCGTGCTGAGAGGGTGGGCAGAGGAAGAGCTTCCAGGCATAGTCTCACCTTAGCCCACCCTGACCACTGTTCAGGCTCCCCCTTTACTGCTTGCTGTGGCCGAGGAGCTGGAGGTTTATCCACAGCGGGCGTTCCCAGGAGAGCTGTTCCCCGCAGGCAAAGGTGCCACGTTGCCTTCCGAGAACTCTGCAATCCACGTGCTCCCTTCTCCAAGGGTCCTGCTTGCCATCACAATCTCTTAGGACCCTGCTGCCGTTTCCCTGCTCTGCTCAGAAGGCAGAAAGGGCACCCTGGTGCCACTGCCACCCCTCAGCCTGTGGCAGGCGGGGGGGCCCGGGCTCTAACCCTCTGCGTTTCTGTTCGTTGCAGATGGCGCGGCCGATCCAGGTGAAGCCCGCGGACAGCGAGAGCCGTGGAGGTAGTTGTCATCTCTCCTTGTTTCTCCTTTGGGGCCTTTTGTGCTTGGGAGGGGGACCAGGCCCCTACACCTGGCCTTCCTCTCCCTGCAGAGAGGTGTGTGTGTGGCAGGGAGGAGCATCTTGGGAGAGGCTTTGATGGAGAACTTTCAGTTTGGCACCACAGGCAGATGAGGTCACCCCAAGTGCTGAGGGTGCTGAGGCTGCTCACTCCACATTCACCCCCAGCCCTTCTCAGCTGATTCTTCTGTCTGCACCTCACTCCTCTGCCTCCCCAGTCACCGCTGGGTTGTCTCAGCCTCTCTACTCCCAGCCCTGCAGCAGCCCCCAGTACTACCAGGGCCCGAGTGCTGTGCAAAAGCAGGGTGTGATGGGGCACCAGCACCTGGAAGGAAAGGGGCAGAGATGGAACCACCCCACTGGGAACCAGCTGAGTCAAAGCAGCACAGCCCAAGTAGTTTAGAGCTGGAAGATGGGGAGCAAGAGAGGCTCTGTTCATTTAATGGGGAGCTGCAGCAGCTCAGATGCCTCCTCCAGGTGCAGAAGGTTTTCAACTCCAGCTCTTTCCAAACTGGTGAACCCATTTTGCTGCTTTTCCTTGTTTTACCTGTGCATTTCTTCTCTCCATTCCCACCCCTACCCACCTTGCTGCCTCTGGAAGCAGTTTAGGAGCAGGGAGAATGTGTGTGAGACTGTCTGATGGAGCAGCTTGTCCCATGGGCTGTGTTTAGGTTTGGAATGGTTTACATTTTAAGTGGTTGCTTCCAGGCAGTTTATACTGACTTTCAATTATTGCACTGTCAGGAACCTGAGATATAATGGATAATATTTGATACGGATGTGTATATTTGTGGTTGTGTGATTCTCAAGTTGATCTGTTTAAGTCAGGTAATTTTTTTTTCCAATCTAATCTGTGACTTTTGGTTATTTACTTGAGGAATAAGACACTCGACTTTTACTGAATTCTGGGCATTTTTATTCCCTTGGCTACATGGAGGATCCCTGACCTGCCGTAGAGGGATACCATTTTTATCCTCTCCAGAGACTGATCTCTCTCACATGAAGCACCCTGAATTAAATACCTGTAGTTAGAGCACCAGAATACATCTCCTGGTCTAAAAGAAGCTGATTTTTTTGTGCCAAGGGGGCAGTTTTGGCCAAGCCTCACGGGGCTCCCATGGGCTATCTGGGTGCTGAGTGTTACTGCACCCCCCAGAAGGAAACCACTGGTGAAAAGATGCTGCCTGCCTTAGTTCAGAGGGGGACCTGCAACTCTGGCTCAGGCTTTGTCAGCTCTTTCCTCCTTTCCCTCACGCCTCTGTGAGCCTGGGAGTGCCGGGAGGAGGAGGAGTGAGGGAGCAGAGGAGCTTGTCTGTGCTTCTTGGGAGAGCTGGAGCACTCTGCTGCACTGATGTGATCCGACAGCTGGCCCGAGCCCATTAGCACTGCCTGAGAGCCAGGGAAGCTCTCTGCACACCCAAGGCGATGCACTTGGTCCCCTCCACAGCTCACTGCCTGAGTGGGCTTCCTCCCTCATCCTTGCTGCTGACAGCTGCTGGCCAGATGACCTAAATCCCCTGGGTTTAATGAGGAGCCAGTGTCCAGTACTTGTGTGCTCCCCTCTCCTGGCTGAAGCCTTCAGCCCTTAACCCCTTGCTCGTTCCTGTGTTATCTTCCTCAGCAACCTGCTCTGCTCTGGCCCTCCTCTTGCTGCCTGGGCGACTGGCTGTGCCCAGAGCATGTTTCCATGGGAACTCAACAGTCAGAGATCAGAGACAATTTTCCTGGTTGCTGGACAGCCTGGGAAATTGCCAATCAGAGAGTGAAAAACAAGAGCTGGAGAGAAAGCAAAGGGAAAATGGCAGGGGAAGGTTGTGCTGTTACAAGGTGGGGGAGAGAAGATCTCCCAGCGCTGCAGGTGTCCTTGCTGGGGAGCCAAAGGAGCCAGTGACCCACAGCAGTGGCTGGAGGATGCCAGGTGATCTGGGATCAACCCCTTTGAGGGTGGTGGCAGGAGTTCAGGAGAAAGGGCTGACAAGGTTTTGGGAGGAAACACCCCATTTGGGAAGCTACCCAAGGTGTGAGGGCACTAGATGATGAGCTGGGCTCCACATGTGGAGGAGACATCAGTAGCAGAGGAACCTGTTCACAGGACCCCAGATGCTGCAAAGAGGGGGGAACAAGCCTGGATCCTTTTCCCACTCTTGGGAACTAGGCTGGAGGAAATAAAAAGAGCTGTGGGAAAAAAAATCCTTCTCTTGTGTCATCGGTGCATTCACCCCATGGCTGTGCTGGGCATTCAGCAAAGATTCAAAGCCAACAGGTGCTTCTTTATAGCTCCAGTCCCTCAGGTATGGCAGGATTTAGTGCTGGCAGGTTTTAATTGGAAAAAAAGAAAAAAGATAAAAGAAGAAAACCTGTAATTCCCACATAAACGTGGGACTTCCAAGGTGTTCTGTGAGGGAGCCCTGTCAGGTCACAGAAGGCCTGGAGGAATGGAGACTGTCAGGCACTGAAACATGGACCTTGCCAAAGCACAGGGTAAAGAAAAACTCCCTTGATCCAGCAGAAGTGGTATGAGGATAAAAAGCTAATAATTAGCCAGGAAATTTCAGAGCCCTCTGAAGAGGAAAACCACTCAGAGCTCAGGGTTTAGCATCAGTTCAGTCTCCAGTTAACACAGTTCCTTCTCTGGTGCAAAGCTGCAGCCTCTGGCATCCATTAGGCTGTGGCTTGGCAGAGACTTCAGCTTTGGGTAACTGTGGGTAACCATCAGGTCTTTGCACGGAATTAGTCATCAGCCCAAACTGGAACCATTTACTCTACTCTCTGCTGGTTACCCACTGTTCTTCCACAAAAAACCCCAACCCTTCACACAAAACCAGATCCAGAAGCAAGAGGCTGATGTTACAAGAGGAATGTTACCTCCCTGTGGCTTTACTGTCTCCACACCTCGAGTTCCAGCTTTAAAAATTTCAAATATAACTGATTTTCCCAGGTGTCTTGACAGCACCCCCAGCCCCGACCCAAACACCTGGGCAGCCTGCCCTCAAAAGCACAGCAAGGCCATGGAGGGCATTTCTGGTTGTTAAATCTTATTCTAGGTTTACTTTACGTGTTAGTTCAAAGCACAGTGGATTCTTTTACAGCAGCTGAAGTCACAGCTATTTCCTAATGTTTATATTTCCAGTATGAGCATCTCCCAGTGTGTTTCTCCCCTGTGCTGGTGTGCATTTTGGGGAGCACGTGTCTGAGCCAAGGTTCAGGGTAGAGGAAGGAGAAACACCCCAGAGTCCAGCTGGGCTCACCTGTGCACCAGGTGATGTTGCTGGGAGCACAGAGCTACTACTCCTTTCCTCTCAGGAATATATTCCTGAGCAGTCCCATATTTTTTTCCCTCACTCCCCTTCCAGTCAGATTTTTCACCTCTTCTCTCTGAGCTATTTTTCTGTTTGCTGCTTCACTCACCAGCATCCCTGAGCTGGATCTTGGGTGGAGACCAAGCTAAGGAGGAAGCTAAACAGCACCTGGTTTATCAACCCTCCTGCCCTGGCTGGGGATTGGTTATTGCTGCTGCCAGAGCACTGAATTTGGGATGGACTCCATCAGCTGAAACAGCATCTCCAAAGTGCCACTGCTGCCATGTGGGGGCAGGGAGAGCTGTAGGAAGAAGGGGGTGAAATCCCCCCCGAGGTTTAGTTATCCAGGGAATCGTGAAAATGGGGAAGCTGGGAAATGTAGCCTTTAAAAGAAAAAACTACCCAAGGCCACATTTTTCAGCTACGTCCAGTGCTATAAATCAGCAGGATCTGTTTGGGACTGGGTAAGAGCTTCAGATGCAGCACTTTTTTAACCCTTTCTCTACAGCCTTTTGTGTTGCACCTACATCTGAGGAGCTGGGCCCGCGGGAGCTCGTGCTGGGGCTCGGTGGGGTGATGCTGGTGGTGGCTGAGTGAGCTGGCTGCACGTCCCTCTTGCTCACCCAGGAGTTTTGGTCCTGCAGGCAGCTGCTGGGGGCTGGGTTCCTGTGCACTGTGCTGTGGGTGCATCTGCTGGGGCGAGGGACCGAGGGCACCCCACTCCTGTTCCTCAGCGTGTCTGGACGTGGCAGAGCAGCTGGGGAGGCAGATTTCTTACCTGGGTGGGAACCATCCTCTGAGCCGAGGGGAGCAAGGAAGGGATTGGGGAGGGGGTTTTAGTGGCAGCGTGGATGTGCAGCGTGGCATCTGCCACACGTGCCCCCCGCCACTCCTGCAGCCCGTTCTGCTGCCGTAGCTCCGAGAGCTGTTGCTTTGCAGGTCACTGCACTCTCAAGCAGATAGCAGCTTCCTTGCTGTTTTCCCTGACATGCGTTGCTTTTGTTTGGAGACAGCCCCCTTGGATCCCGTCGCTGAAGGAATCCTCTGGGGCTGCTCCTTCCAAGCCATGCCCTGAGACAGTCGGTCCTGCAGGGTCACATCTGCCCTGTGCAGAAAAAAAACCCCCACGGAGTTGGAGCTGGTGGTTAGGTTGGGATTTTGAGCTTGCTGTCTGAGCTTGCCCAGGTGCACTGGGCTCTCTGGTGGCTCCTCTGTGCACTGGCAGGGGTGGAAATGCTTAGAAAACACTCTGTACCTCCTGTCCCACCTCCACGCTTGGCCATCCCCACAAAACCATAACCCTCCCTTCTCCCTTCTGACAGAGGAACCCAGAAGGACCCTGAGCAAAAAGTTCTGGAGGTGTTGGCCACCCTTCCAGCCCCCTGTCATGCCTTTGGCTGATCCTGTGGTGAGGCAAATTGGGACCCAGGATGCCAGTTTTTATTCCGGGCCTTAGCGGATGGTTTGGTAGGCATACTGGTTAGACTGGGGGAGGGATGGTCACGTCAAAGCTAAGATGCTTGGCTACACAGCAGCTGTGGAAACAGTGATCTGTGAGGGAAAGAAAAGGAAAGAGAAGACAAAGGTCCTGGAATTGGTTCACCCTGCTTGGGTCGATTGCTCTATTTCCTGAGGTACCTCTTCAGCTACTGGTCAGCAAGGGTACAAATGTTCAGATGGTTCTTCTTATTGCCATTTGTATTGGATCACACAAAGGAAAGGGTGAATGAGTAGAAGGAAATTGTTAATTTTTTTATTTTTTTTTCTCTTTGGGGAGGGTGGAACAGGGGAAGCCACAGAAACTTTTGCAGGTGTGAGGAGCCTGGGAGGACCCTGCATCCTCACTCCTGGAAGTGTTTCAGCCAACAGCAAATCACTTCCATGCCAGGCATGCTTTCAGCTCCGGGCTGGTTCGTGCCGGAGTGTCCCTACCCTCCTGGTTTTGGCCTGTAAGCCTCATAGAAGGTTGATGTTTCTGTGTTTGCCCCCCCAGGGGACAGGAAGCTCTTTGTGGGCATGTTAAATAAGCAGCAGTCCGAGGATGACGTGCTCCGGCTCTTTGAACCCTTTGGGGTCATTGATGAATGTACCGTGCTCCGGGGACCTGACGGTAACAGCAAAGGTGTGAACCCCCCTGCCTGCTGTGCCCCTGCTCCCCGGCCTCCCCTCCTGTGCCTCCTTTCACCAGGGCACCGACTCCCCCACCCCATCTTCAGGGGAGACCCCGTATCGCGACTGGAGTCATCTGCTGAGGGGAGAGGTTGGGGTGGATGGGCAGAGAGGGAGGTGGAAGGAGGGGAAGCGGAGCACGGTGAGGAGCAGAGTTACTGGGGATCACCAGGGAGCCTCTGGGCTCGGTTCCAGCTCCGTGATTTGAAATGTTCATACCCACCACGAGGAACACTTAGAGAGTTTGGGGAAGAGGTAACGGGGGTGGGGGGTGAGGGTGGAGATGGTGACATCATCTTTAGAGTACCTCACTGAAGTCACAATTTGAGACCCTTCCTGTTTTATCCAGGAGAGAGGCCTTGGGATGTGTGATCCTTTTTGGTTCCCTGCTCTCTTGGCTTTCGTGCTTTCCTGGGGTGGCTTTTGTGCTTTCTTTGGGTGGCTTCCTTTCTTCCCTGGGTGGCTCTCCTTTGCTCCGCTGAGCTCCAGTGCATCTGGTGTGATGACACGAGGGGCACTTCCACAGCAGTCCCGTCACCACAACCTCCTCTGCTCTTTCTGTCCCTTTCCAGGCTGTGCTTTTGTAAAGTTCTCATCTCACACAGAGGCTCAGGCAGCAATCCACGCCCTCCATGGCAGCCAGACAATGCCCGTGAGTATAAGGCCAGGGTACCTACCCTCCTCCCGATCACCTGCCCATCACCACTGTGCAGGGACCTCCCCTGTCTGTCCAAACCCACAGCGGGCTCACCTGCAGTTTCCAGCTCATGTGGTTGGGGGGCGAGGGGGTGTGTAGAGGAGGTTGGGGGGGTGCTTTTTGTTTTAGGGAGCCTTCCTGTCTCCTGGGCTGGTGTGTGGATGCCTGTCCTGTCTGTCCAGGCTGGTAGTGACAGCACTTAGAGCTCCGACAGCTCGATAAAAGAGAGCCAAGCCCCAGGCTGTGAATTTATCTTGGAGGTGGCTCCTTGGACTAGGTGAAACTGAGAAGGCACAGGCCAAGGACCTAGCCAGCATGAGCTCCTGGTGTTGGGGCAGCAGAGGAGGCCTCTGGGGCAGGCTGGGTGTGGACAGGAACCCTTCGCGTGTGGCGCGGGGTTGTGAACACCCAGCTGCGGTTGTGAACTCGTCTCTCACCTGGATTGAGGCAGCTCGTGGGTGTTGCTGGAGCAGGGCTGGTGTCACAGCTGCCAGGAGCTGCTCTGCCCACCCAGCCAGGCTGGTGGGGGAGTGGCTGACACCGTGTCCTGGCTGTTCCTCGGCTGCATCGTCACCCGGCGAACACGGGTGGATGGGTGGATGGATGGATGGATGGATGGATGGATGGATGGATGGATGGATGGATGGATGGGGCAGGGCACAGCCCAGGTTCCAGGCAGCTCCTGAGCACTTCCACACCAATATTTGCTCTTCTGCTCCTCTTCCTGCTCCTCTCTGCTGCCTGCTCTGCCCCATCGCACCTCACCTGACCGCTGACTCTCCGGCTGTCCCTCTCCTGGCCTTGCCTCCTCTCTCTGTCTCCTCTCTCTGTGCCTAGGGCGCCTCCTCCAGTCTAGTGGTGAAGTTTGCTGACACAGATAAGGAGAGGACCCTCCGTCGTATGCAGCAAATGGTGGGGCAGCTGGGGATATTCACTCCATCTCTCACCTTGCCGTTCAGCCCATACAGCGCCTATGCGCAGGCTGTGAGTATCCCGCGGGGCTGGGTGGGGAAAGGTTGCCCCTTGGCTCTGGGGCAGCACCGTAGCTGGGCTGGGAGACCACCAGTGGGTCTCTGTAACAGATGTGGGAGAGCTTCCCAGCACCTGGGAGTCGTTCCTGGCTTCGGTTTCTTCAGTCAGCAGCCTAATCCTTGTGCGTTTCTCTCCTGGGAGGGGTGGCAGGAGAGAGCTGGAACCTTCTCAGAGTGAGGTGGTGTAGACTGGCGGAGGTGTCTGGGGACAGGTCAAGCATGAACCGGTGTCTTTCTGTCTTGTTTTGAGGGCATCTGAGAGCCACGATTCCTGGGTGATGTCAACCCTTCCTCTGGGTCTGGGACACAAACGTGTTGCTCTGGTTTTGGAGCATCATGAGAGCTCTGGGCCCAGCTTCACGTGTTTATATCTCCACTGGCATTCTTGGGAGGGCCCTAATCCCACCACTCAGTGCTGCCCTGGGCTCCCAGGGTTGTATGACTCTGGCATTTGCGAGATGCAGAGGCTGAGAGGGGTTTCCACAGTCTGGCCTCCTCTGCCAAGCCCAATGGTGCTTTAGATCTTAGTGAGAGAACCTCGTTGCCTTGGAGTGATGGTGGTGAGCCAGAGATGTTTGAGGTAGTTCCCAAATTCAACAGGTCCCTAATGGGCTGTGGTGGAGCAGCTTTTGGGTCTTCTTGGTGTCTGTCACTTTAGGGTCTTTGCTACCAAGTATAAAGCTCATGGAGGGAGCTCTGATATTGCTCGAGGCCTGAGAGATAGTTGAGTCAAACAAGGAACTCAAAAGTAGATACTGTTCCTGGAAGTAATTTTCTGGAGGAGGAGCGAAAATAAACCTGCTCTTCTCATGGATGTGGACACCCAGAATCATAGAGTGGTTGGGGTTGGGAGGAACCCCTGGAGATTGAGTTCAAACCCCTGCCAGAGCAGGGGCACCCAGGGCAGCCCACACAGGAACAGATCCAGGTAGGTCTGGAAAGTCTTCAGAGAGGGAAAATCTTTCACCTCTGGCTTCAGCAGCTACTTGGGGTCTCTCTCTTCCATCTACATAACAGAGAAGGAACCATTTCTCAATTCTTGGCCATTTCCTCTCAAAGAATCCCCAGAAACTGCCAAATGCCACAGAATCATTTGAGTTAGAAGAGACTTTAAGCTCATTGAGTTCAACCATCCCCCAGCACTGCCAGGGCTCCACTGACCCCTGGCCCTCAGCACCACAGCTCCATGGGGTGCTTGGAAACCCCTCCAGGGGTCACAGGGACTCCACCCCTGCCCTGGGCAGCCTGGGACAGCCCTGGACAACTTCTGAGGTAAAAGGACATCACTGTCTCTTGTCAAGACCAATCTTTTCTACCCAGCCCTGTAATCCACATGCCAAGCTCTGCCTGAAGTCTTAGTCTGTAGCTTAGCTTAGCTCTGGGGCAGCTGTGAGGTGATCATTCTGGTGTGTCCATCATGGAGATGGTGCTAACTTGGCATGCCTTTCTGATTCTTCCCTGGCCTTCCTGCTCTCTGCCTTTATTTTGGCTTTCCCCTTAACCCAGGAGTCAGCCTGTCTCCCACTCTTTCAGATTTTTTTTTTTCCTCCTTTTCCTTTTCCACTGGTTTGGGTTCTCTCTTCTTTCTGAGGCACTGGCCCCACACCTGATTGTTTGATCTCTCGTGTCATCCAACTCTTCAGTCTCCTTTCTTCCAGGGGACAGATCCTGGCCAGTTCTCACATGTCCCCATCCAGGGAGAGGGAGGGATGACAGTGTCACCTTCTGTCCCTTGCAGTGTCACCCTCTGTCTCTGGGAAGTGGGGTCAGAAGGGAGGAGTTTCCTTGCTGAGTCTCCTCCAGGTGACCAGTTCTTGGGAGCTGGGAGCTCTGCTAAGCCAGGGCTCAAGGGAACTCCAGCACAGTTTCTGCTTCTGTGGGGGAATGATCAGAGCAGGAGATGCTGCACCCAGGGGAGCTCCCAGGCCCAGGAGATGCAGCTAAAAACCCTTTATGGGGTTGAATGGGACTGGGAGGAGCAAGTGCTGCTGGGTGAACTGGTGCTTCTCAGGCACTGGTTCTTACATTCCCCTTTTAATACTCTTAACAGCTTTCTCTCTGTGTTCCCATGGGCTTTGCTGCCTTCCAAAGCAGTCCCCAGAGTCTCAGCCTAGGAAGAAGAAATTTGGAGCCTGGGTTGTTGGGTTTCGTTGGGTTTTCTTTGTTGTTTGTTTGTTGGGGTTTTTGGTTGTTTGGGTTTTGGATTGTTTGGTTTTGTTTCAGTTGGATGTTTTAAATTGATATTACTTGCATTTTCCTTTAGAAACTACCTCAAATTAAACACAAAATAATCACGAGCTATGTTAGGTCTAAAGTTATTCTCATCTATTCAAGCACACACAAAAAAAGATATTAGAAATAGTCAAACAGTACATGTTAGCTGAAAGGAAAATTCTCACACTTAACTGGGAAATATGGCTGGTTAAGCATCTGGAAGCAGTTTATTTCAGTGCTTAAACCAGGTTTTGATCCCAGGTGCCTCTTCTGCAAGTGAAAAGTGTTTCCTTCCTTTTGCTTTATTCAAAAAGTTGAACTCAGTGATTAGCTGGGATAGAACCAGGGAATTGACTGGGACCTGAAAAAATAACTGTCTATCGATATAAAAGAGGATGGAAAAAAAGCAGCCAGTGCAGTTTATTCACTGCTAATAATGCTCCTGTAGTTCTTATATTTCATAGATCATCTCTAAACACAAAACATAGTGTGTTCACACCTCCCCACACCTTTTCTTTCTGCTCTTATGATTCATTATCATTTCAGTAATTAAAATTGCAGTATATTCGTTTGGTGCATGTGCTTTCGGAGAGCCTGGCACGGAACAGGTATTAATGAGACAAAAAGAAAATCAATGTTCAGCTAGGAAGTAAGAAACACATTGGTTCCTGCATTCTTAACTGGGAATGGTGTGAAGGGGACTGGGACTGCAGGCTGCTGGCAGAGGGCTGTGCTCTCGGGGGGACACTTGTAGCTTGAATCCTGCTGGTGGTTCCCAGCAAGGAGAGCAGCTCCTGCTTTGGGGGCATCACTCCCGAGACCACGTGGTGGTGAAAGGATGAGCCGGGTTCAGGACGCTTGATTTTTGGAGTCCAGTGCTAGTGAAGCCCTTTGCTGTCTGTCTGTCCTTCTGGACTGTGGAGTGTCCCCAGAAAGGGCTGTCCCTGGCCCCGAGCTGGGTCACTGCCAGCCCAGCTGCTCTGCCTCTGCAGGCAGCCCGTGGAACGAGGCCGTTCCTCCTAACGCAGCAGCAACAGCAGCTGCCGGGTGGAGGGACCTGGGAGAAGGTTTAGGGAGCCACGGGCATCGCAGAGTCCCAGAGGAAGGGATGAGCTGGGGGGTGGCAGAGCTGGGGGTGGCAGAGCTGGGAGGTGGCAGAGCTGGGGGTGGCAGAGCTGCGGGATGGCAG